>JAOTOK010104064.1:0-10197 GCA_025770025.1 Virgularia gustaviana | reverse complement strand
TGTTGTTGTTGTTGTTATCAACTATCATGCGTTCTTCCCTTGGCTCTTGTTTTACTTGGTTGTGGGGTTGCTCCTGTTTAACAGCTTGTACCTCCTCAGGCGTTTTACTTGACTCTTTTTTCTTACTGTTCTGGGACTTTGGTCTTGGAGCAGTTGATGGCGCCGTCTGCCAACAACCGATGAAAGGCGAACATCGTGTTGAAGGGGAGCGCTGTGGCTTTGGAGAAGGACTGATGCCATTTGCGCTAAGATGGCCATAAGAGCCGGCCGATGATATTCTCGGTGCATTGATATAAGCTATTAATGAGTCAGGAGACGTGCGAATCAAGCTGTTGATGTCGATTGAATCGATAGAGAGCGGGGAAGAGGTCGGTCTTTTTCTGTTCAGCCTTGCCGATTGTCTAGGACTTGAGAAATTTGAAGGATGCATAAACGGTTCTAAGTTAATCGATCTAAGTGAAGTTGCCGTAGAAGGGGGGACGCCAACGCTATCTTTGCTAGATAGAGCTGCCAAGTATTGTGCTGGGGTTGACGGTGCTTGACCGTGTCCTCCCGGACGATAGCTCGCCGGCCACTCAGGTCTGGGTCGCGCAAGCTCGTGTTCTGCTCTTTTCATACTTGGATGGTTAGGGTTCATAAACATCGGTGACGTTCGGTGCATTTGCCGCATATAAGCGGGTTGGCATTCGTGCGCGCAGTAGTGAGCTGGTTGACTCGCATGTACAGGTAGAGCTGGATTGTAACACTCTCGGTTCGGCTGATGTTCATAGCAATAATGAACCTCTCTACACATCGGGTTGCCACAGGGATATCTGTTGTCGTAATATGGCGGAGTAATGGGGTAGCGATAACATCCCTGTTGCGCAGGCTTTTTGAAAGGGCCATCGTGCGCGCCCATGTATCGTTGATCTGGCGAAGTTCCGTAGAAATTGGGTTTTGACCTACACTTAAGATCCGTTGAAGAGTCGGCAGGCACGTTGCCTGGCTCTTCGTCCACTCTTTCTAAATTCGACCTTCCATGAACTCTTGGTATAACTGGCGAGTGCGCGCAATATCGTTGTCTTGGTTCGCTGAACATTTCGACGTCACTGGTCGATGAGACACTCGATGGATCGGTATTATGTTGAAACTGCGCTCTCCCGTCCGCCATTATTGCAAATTAGTTGACAGTTTAGTCGCCGTCGATGTTGTTTCATGAATAACGTGTTGACAATTGTGCGCGTCCTCGCGAAATCTAGTCCATTTGCGTCCTACGTCCCACGTTTGCCGTTCACCAACACCTAATGCCTGTTAATCGATTGAAACACATCGTTACCAGTACGTCTACAGAAAACAACATGCTATTATGACTAATATTTAATATATAGACTAAGTTGTTCCTGTATTGTCAAAACAATGAAGCTATGGAGAGCTCTTCCTTGTATGCAAAAATATTTGTTTTGCCCGTTCTAAACACATAAAAAGATCATTAAAATAGTTTGGATAAATATGATCAAGAGCCTGACGCGCAGTTTTGCTCGCCTTGATATTAAGTATGCGCTAGTATGCGGGAAGGATTGCGCATTTGTCGCACTATGACGCTGATAATACGACGGTTGAACGAGTGCGCTAATAAATATGCTAACATACCTTCGGCCGACGTTGTTGTAAGGACCTTCTAAAATCAATTTGTTGTCATACTTGTATCGTATTAGTACCAAGGAAACAATCGATAGAGAAGGCCGCGGAGCAGAACCTTCGTAATAGGGTACCTAGCTGTCAAGCTGAGGACCCGTTTCCAGTTTGTATTGTGACACCTGAATGCCAGAAAATCGGGGCGAGATGATTGGCTGCCGTGTGAATACGTTCAAGCTGTTCTCTCAAGGCCTGTCATGCACACCGACAAATGTCGTGCGGGACGACTCACCTGAGATGAATCAACTCAGTGGCACATCTCCAGAAAAATGTTAAAACTTCCGTGAGCTAGCGAGCACTTGGGCTGATTATGACTGAGCTTATTGTTAAATCAGACTTGATCCTATATATACGAGCGAGCTACGCATGCTCCTAAATAGGACATGTATGAATATAATTATAAATAATCATGCGTTCAACATGATAGAAACGGCATTCTGGTTATGATTTACTGCTCTAAGTAACAAGTTAATTTTGTTTCATTATTTGTCACCCGAGCCTCGGAAAGATTGCTTCACCCCACGAGAAAATTCTTACTGTAACTTGATGAAATTCTTTGCCAGTTTCAATTCACTGTAGGTCGCCAATCATCAATCCAATTATTTTCCGATAGTTTTATTTAGGGTGACGCACGTATTTGTTTTTTGCGCGCGAGTGCCATATGTGTTGCACATGAATGAGAGAAAGTCCTTTGAAAGGTGAGAATTATTTGGCTGTTTTCCTACATTCCAACGGAAATGTCCGACAGCCTGTTTTATTTCAAAATATTATTAATTATGACAACAAAATGAAACTAATAGCGCGGAATATAATAATTTATGCGGGCCATTCTAAGTAAGCTCTTTAATAAACAATTCTTTTTATCTATAATATTGTGTTACAAACAAAATGCATTTTCCTCGTGAGAGTTTTTGACGTCCTGAAATAATCGTCCTGGTTCTTAAAATGTGCGAAAATTAGCTTGAGACCTTTGGCAATCATGGTCACGTTAATTTAACATTGTGTCATAAGCTACTAGGCCAATTGTGCTTACTCCGTTAATTTCGTATAACGGTGGGTACAATCCGACAGAGGAATGGTAGTTTGTGACACTGTGTACAATGTTACTTACTCATAATGTTTATGTTATAATGACGAGACTAGCTTGTTTTCTTTTACGTTCTTTTCAAGGTGTTGAATTACGCTTGCGAACTATCTGCTATCTACTATCAGACCGACTGAAACAGATGAAGTCGGAGCTAAGATTTTTTGCGCACCTAGTTAGTACAGAGTAATGTCTTAGAATTGCGCAACCATTATTAACTTTCATGGGCTGTGTATCTCAATGTACACGTGTATATATTGAATATGCTTATCAATATACACAACTTAAGTAAGTGAGTAGAGTGTTTTGAGTTGCCAATGGTTGCCATCATCCTTTATAATTAATTGCTATTTAGTCGTGTTATTGTTTTGGGCGTGAACTGATACGCTAACCAGGACGATTGCAAGACAATAGCGTATTTATGAGGTTTCTGTTCGCATTGAAACAAGATAGACATGCCGTTCAATGTGCGCGCGGCCTCATTTTAATCTATATTACGCGCGCATTAAATTTCAACGCGTAAAAGCTTTCTAAATATAACGCACGATATGAACCAAGTAGCGCTCACTAATTGGTCCTCCTGTGGTTTATTTACTCAACGGGGATAAGAAAATATACAACAAAGATTGATCAGCCATTTTAATCGAGCAGGTTATCCCCAAGGAGATCCAAGTTTAAGTTGCTATTCATCAGCTTCTAATCACGTTACCCAACATGGCATGTGGTAGGATACTTTCCTGATTAACAGCCCCTCTTTTGCTTTAATCCTATCTGTTAGTCAGCGTGAAGAGCCCGGTCTGACTCCGATCCTGTTAGATTTCACACCACCCGTATGGTCTTCTACAACGCGCAGTGACAAAACTACGGTGTAGGGATGTATCATCATATGGTATGATGGGGCGTTTTGGATGTAGCTAGCAAAAGAACCAAAATGGAAAACTAACACTTTAATAACTCTTAAAGGATATATCAAGATGCCTCTTGATCACCAATCAAAAAGATTAAATGAAATGTGATATTGTTTTCGGCAACATCGGCTTTATATACACAATTATTGCCTTGGCTCTTTTTGCTGTTGTAATTTATTTATGAGCTCTGAATTCCCTAGATTCTGGGATAAGATCCAGTAGACATTGGAGGTAACATTAAATCGGTCCGTTTATAAAATAGAATACCGAATTCCTACAAGGGGCTAATTTCAGGGATAACCTTGATTATTACTTATCAGTTGTTAGAGAGCTCGACAGAAAACACGAACCATGAAGAGGGTTTCAATGTATATGCCACTGCCACTAATAATAAAAGAGAAAGACATCTATGACACTATATAGCGAAGGTAGTTACAAAAGATATAATGAGTGGAAATACCCGAGGGATGCGGTGGACGTAGAACAGGTGGAGCGGGGTGGAACGACCGAACTCCGCGTTCCCGATGTCTCCCATCGTCCCAGGGGCGCACATTAGGGGGTTGGGGCTATAAACTGTGTTTGATTTTGTTTTTCGTTAAGGTTTAGTTTGGTGTAGTTTTTGGCGTAGAGTCAGACCTGCAGACATATTCAAGATTTTTTTTTAAAAAGCGGACATGGTTAACAAGACCTCCATGTTAATCATAGGCAGGATCCTGTAGGATCCTAGCTACAAGATCCTATTATGTAACGGATCTGACTGTAGGATCTTGTAGGATCTTGCAGGATCCTGTACATGATCCTGTTTCAGATTAATAAACATAATATGTTTGATTTAGAATCTTGTCAAAAACCTAAACCAAACAGGATCCTAAACAGGATATTATAGGATCGTTTAGGATCTTGTACAAAATCCTACAAGATTCTACAAGATCTTACACATCAGGATCCTACAGCTCTTGTCTAGGATTTCTACCAAGGCTGGCCCGCAGGTGCGAATGCAAAGCTCAGATAGGACTAGCCTCGCCTCATTCAATTGAAACAACCTGATTCAACGTACTAGCCGTATGCAACTATTATAAAACCTTAAATCTCTAGCAAAATCGTTTCTTTTATAGCACAGACCATTTTTCGGAAAAGTCATCAACTATATGCCAACTTACACTACAATGATGGAGCGGCAAGAGGGACGAAGTCTTGACAAATTCTTCAGGGAACAAATATAACAAATAGCCGGTTTACAATTGAACAACAACGTGTAAAAACAACGAATTGCTCGCGTATGACTCTCACCATCATCTCAACACACTGTGGCTAAACACTTTAAACAATTCAAATACAACTTTCCAGTATTACTTGCACTACTTAGTTGATGGTTACTTAGGACAAGTTTATAGCAAATCTGTAGAATGAACAACTTGTTACCAACCCGCTAACAACTTGTAGCGGCGACTTTTCAACAAATCTACGCGAGAACGCATGCGAAAACATTGCCGGCGGTTGGTACTTGATGTAACAACCTTGTAGCTAAACTGTTGCGCCTTGTTACAACTTGTACGTTTTCCGGGGTGTACGTTATAAATACGTGCATCACATGACTGTTATATTCGATATGTTTTGATGGTTGCCGTGATGTTTTTTCATGTGTTATAGTAAACCGGAATTCGTAAAGTATTTCACTGTATACTGGTTTCCGGCGGAAGCATCACGTTTTTGCATTTTTAAGCATCATGACCTTTCCTAACATTTTGAATAAATAGATTTGCTTAGATATATATTATAATTCTAGCGGTAAGTATATTGACATTATGGGTTTATGACAGAAGATTTGCATGCATAAAACAACAATCAGAAAATTCCAAATTTATTCATCCCCCTTCGGTAACCTGTATGAATAGAACGGGAATAAGCCACAAAGCTAGAAACGTACTTTTAAGCTGTTATAGCCATGTCTGACATTGTGCCAAAAGGGCCCACTGTTCAGAATTGTGTGACGGCAGAAATCGTGTTTATATTGTTTAGGTCGATTTGTTGTCTTATCAAGTTTAAAGCAGATCTGTATAAACGATAGAGCTAGTATTTTATGGTAAATCGCGGTCACTATGGTAATCCGATCGACGGCCCAAACATGGATGACTTAGGACGAGGTTGAATATTGTGTAACTAATATTTTAGTAAATCCAGACTAAACTTTCTACAAAATAAACATTGCCCGAAATTTCACCAAGGTCAAGTTATTTAACAAAACAACTCGGACTCAGGATTGTATCAACTAACATGCAAGCTGGTCATGATAAACTTTCCGTGTCATTTTCTTTTGTTTGGGCTGTTCTATATATATCAACATGCAGATCTGGTGTATTTTATGTACTATTTTAATATATACCTATATGCATACCGCAGTTTTTGACAGATTTTACATGAACCTGAAGAGCCGAGTGCGACAGTCCAGTAGCTATATTTTTATATCTAACAAAACATAGTTTTCAGTGAAAATTTCACGCGTTTAATTTAGAAAAATAATTCAAAAGTGATTCCTACCAGAATATGAATAACAAAGAAATTTCTGAAATCAGCCTTGTCCGCGTATACCAAAGGAAAAGTTAAATATTGCCTAATATATATCACTATCACAGATTACACCGCGGCTGATATATTTCCGTTCCGTCGAGACAAACGGTAAAAACAGTGACAAGGCAGTTTTGGAGAAAACATTTCGTGTGTTTTTATGAATGAAAAGTGGTGTAACACCTATAGAATTGAATTAACACTGAGGTATCATGAGGTCAATGAGCAGGTAAATCAATATCTCTATAATTATAAAGATAGTGTCTGACCTGCATGAAACAAGGCTCGTATCCGATGTCAGAATTTCGTTGTCATAATGTAGGAATCATGAGACATTTTAGATATATGGCAATATTTTTAATAGCAAACATGTTTCGCCTTACTTTAAGCCGAAACATGTTTGCTATTAAAAATATTGTAATTTATCTAAAATGTCTCACTTGTCTTGTAGTCCTATGAAAGTAGGGAATTATACTTTCATACATGCAAATTTGGAAACGCATTTGCAACATAAATTAGTTTTTTCAGCACAAATATTAGACACCTTAAGATCGGAGCTGACGACGGCGACGCGCATCCGAGCCCGAGGACTGGCTCGAGGCTACCGTTGTCGCGCTAAATTCGAATTAAGCCTTAAGAAATTGCAAAGAGAAGATTTAGAAAAAGGAAAACGGCAAAACGTAAAATTGATAATAAGGAAATGGCATCTTTTACACGCACTAGAGATATTCTGTTGGAAAATTTTGATGAGGGCATAATCGATGAAGATACATTCTTACTTCTCACGTACGGCACACCACACACGGGGGCGGAATTACATAGACAGAATATTCCAAGCTGGACGCCATTTATGGAAAAGTTCAAATCTAACAAATCATTGATGCGTTTTTGGATGAATTAAAAAACAGTCATGTATTTAACACTTGTGTTACTACACAGTATTGCAATAGCATCAGTAAATCAGTAAGCATACTTGCAATTGTTATGCAAAATTGGTATAACAGAAAATTAATTGCTTAACCACAAAAGTATATTATATAGTGTACGTCATATTTTTATATGGCTATGATGTAATTCTTCCTATATATAGGTATGAGAACTGTGAAAATACTAGGCCGTAGTTTCACACTAGAAAAGTATATATTGCCGACAGTAGCATCCCGGTTTGACCGGTTTTACTCGAGAGAAAATGTTTATTTTACAATAGTTTTGCAGTTTTTCTTGGTGCGTTTCCGTATTTTGTGTAGGGAAGTCGAGAAATTTCCCCGACATATTTCATTTCCACTTTTCTTTATAGCTTGTTCCCGTGTCGCGGCTGTTAAATTTGCAGTGTTTCCTTGTTCCCTCCAAAACCCTTGGGAGACCCCCAATTTTTACTCTCAAGTTTTCACTAACCCAGGATTAAGCTAATCGAGCTTTGAACAACCGGCCCCTGGCTGCCAAGAATTGAGATTCAGGCGAATGTACCAAAGAACATTTAAGTGGGAAGTGTCAACTTATAAACATTTATAAACATTACATGTCTTGAGTTACAAGCGCTTAAAGTTACCAGCAATCAGTATTTCATTTTACCTAGTTCTCATAAGTTTTAAAGCTCATATACTAAAATATTACTAAATAATTGTGTTACTAGTTAGAGCGTTTGAGCGTCTGTAGTTTTTTGTGCTCTTTCAAATGATATTGATGGTTTCCGCAAAACGTGAACTTCAAATTTCATATTCTTTGCAGGTATGGTTGTTTTTAGTGAGCAAACGATTCAAATCATAAAATTTGCTCTTCAATAGCCAAATCACAGATGGCAACATATGGCAACGGTGACTGAACGACTGAACTGTAAGGAAACACTTCGCTTGTCGTTTCCTTGTAACAGAACATGCGATTTCGATCGGCTGGCCGTCCGTCTTGTAAGAGGTCCACGTAGGCAGGGCATATGTAATCGAATTAGTTAAGGGGAGAGGTAATCGCTAGACCTCTAGGGAGAGCAGTTTATCCAGAACTGGTATAGAGATATAGTATAAGTAGTTATAGTAAAACATTAGATCAATGAAAGACGTGGTTAACCTCAAGTGGAACACGCTTGGGCGTCAAGTATTTGGGACGCGTACAGCTGGAAAACCACGTCTTGACAGACGTGTAACAAAATACCGAAAATCGTGGAATTTAAAAGCCTCGTGAAATTCAGTAGGGGTTACAGGAAAATTAACAAATACTCCAGTGTTTTCAGTATTTATAGCCTTTAGGTACACTATAGTCCTAAACTCGTCATGTATAGACTAAAGTACTATAGTTGGTGTTCAGCAAAAAATATTCTTCACTAAAAGCAATAACCATACTAAGGTCAGTATATTTAATAACAACTCTTTATATTTTTATCTTCCATGTACGTTTCGTAGATCCCGTGCAGCATCAGCACCAAATAATAGCAAATTAATTTATATCCTATATGGAACTCGAGATTTCAGAATCAAAAAATACCAGGTGCGTGCGTCTGCTTTCGTTATTTTATCAAGTCAATAAAAACTGGACTGAATCGAACTGGAGATCCCAACATTGCAATTCTAACAAACAAAAACAGAACTAAAAATACACTGAACTGAAAATATGTGTCCTTTTTAGACGATTGTCCCACCGCCGAACGTTATACTCTATAGTACTCAAATTGTAGAGAAATAAGCCATTAAGTTTGTATGCCCAATTACAATGCATATGCACTGTTACAGAACGGCCATCACTCATTTTGTAAATAGCATACACCCAACCCTTGAGGGCTTCGAGGGATTCAGTATAGTAACTTATATATTTTTAATTTTTGGGAAGTTTTTCTAACCATTGTTTCTTGTTTTCTTGTAGTATTGGGATGAGCGACTAGTGAGATTTCCCGTTCATTTTAAACATAATTATTATTCAAGGTTTGTATGTGGAATACAACCCGTGGCACATCAAAGAAAACCGACTCAACTGAAATAATAGAATAATAAACTTGCATGCATGTATCAGATAAGAGTTACTAAACTCTTTAGACAGTATGGGAATTCCCTTTATGAGGGTACAAAATTTCTTAAATATTTCGGCAATTTTCATTTCACTTTATGCATAATATTAATTGGCATTTTTATTGCATGGTAAAAATGTTGTGCATAACGGTAATAAGTCAGCTTGCGGGTCATCGTAGCACTTGTTTAACTGACCGATCTAATAAGTACTTAAGGCGGGCTACACTTGATGGACAAGAGAGGCACTGCAGGCGACACACACTTGCCCTTTGGTCCTCCTCAAACGATAATGTGATATTATTAGTCACGCTTTTAGAGCTCACGTTTGATCCATATTTCTAGGTGACAATCCGTGCTGGCTTTCGCATTCAATAATCTCCTACAAATGATCGACAGAGCCAGTAGATGAAAAAGAAGCGGAAAAGAATTATGGCGGATTGCGCGTTCACCCTATGCTTCTATTGAAAAAAAACTAAATCCTGTTATGGACTGACAGTTTTTAGAGTCGTTTGCTGTTACAGTGCTTCTTATTACTAAAACAGATGTGACGAATTCCAAGCCAAATAGGGGAATCTAAAAGGTATTTCATGCATTTCATAATGATATAACTCTCGATCCCGCACTTTTTTGTCATGCATGCATGCGTACACAAAAATGGTTTACTGTTTAAAATTCCATGCACTGGAGTGTGTATTTGATTAAACTCGAAAATGAATTACTATAAAAAAATGCAACCTTCAGTACCTCCCATGTCCACAAATTTCCGTCATCAGGTTACTGGACGATTGCGATAAGGAACTATAGACCTATTTCATAAATGGCAGCCATCAGGAGATATATTTTCTAACAATTCTTCATGTGGTCACCAAAGGACCGAATATTTGTGTTCAAATGAGAGAAACGGAATTTCTGCTGTCAACACCAATGTTTAGTTTCTAGTTGACCCGTACAGTTTCATAAATTTATGAAAACA
>JAOTOK010103953.1:0-14505 GCA_025770025.1 Virgularia gustaviana | reverse complement strand
CAAGGTATTCCTAAGTGGTCACCCAAACAAGTACTAACATTGCCCAACCAGACTTAATGTATGCATATTCCTTGTCGGCACTTTGAAGTTGACCACAAACATGGCCGCCGTGAAAAACCTCTATTGAGAATGCTTCTAATCGTGTTTTCATGGATGAAGGGTTAGGGGCCATTTTCAATTATCCATTTCGCAATAGAGCTATATTGGTGTTCTTGCATATTTAAGTGTTTGCGTTTTCTTTGGGACAGCCTGTACTTTACACAAATAAAACAAAAATCTGAATAACAAAATTTTCTAATATTCCAACTGTAAATAATTATAGACCATTAACATAGATCCGACAACAATGGTTGGTGTGAACGAGCTAGCCTTTACAAAACATACCTCAACAATGAAGTAATCGTATTTGCCTTTCACGGAAAGGATGGTGCCAGAAGGTTTGGTTGTCCTCATTGAAACTGAAAATGACGATAACTTTTCGTTTTTGTTTGCCAAGCTGTATCGGATGAAACTGTTACCACTGAACGTCATCGCAACTAAATATATAAAAAGTTTCAAAATTAAGACATTTCACATACACAACTTACACTAACATTATCTACATGGTGAATAATATATTTTCCCCACATATAAGAGGGGATAACTATATTACAAAAATGCATACGCGATCCGTTATCTTGAAACTTACGCGAACGAAAATTATCCCACTTAATTAAGCAAATATTATATGTTTCTTATTTGACTGACATTGGCGTACAAAGAATGGAGGATACTTTCGGATACTTTATGGAGGCGCCTAGTACTTAATAACTACTTGTATGTAACACTATTCCATAATATATAATATATTAATTTCACAGAACTGTACCGACTTTACAAGGTTCCAGATTATCTCTACTATTTACTCGCTTAATTTCAGAATACGGTTGATATCTTTCAGAGCACCCACTTTTTTCATTTCCCCTAAACCGCTAAGCACGCTCGTTGATTGTACCATTTGTACATGTAGTCCACGTTATTACCAATAAGCCTTCAACTTACTTGGGTGGCATTTTTCTCCATGACAATCTTCGTCGCAATTCTTTCCTTTCGGACAAATACAATCGTAACTGCCTTGAGAATTATCCACGCACAACATCCCAGGTTTGCAAGGGTTCGTATCACACATGGAGGTTACTGGACAATCTAAACAACAGCAAAATGAGTGTTACATAAACTGGTCAAATGATTTTTGCTTCGGACAAGGGTGTTATTAAACTAAGTATAATCTTGTATACAAATTGCCATTTAAATGTTTACACATACTTCTGAGAGATGTAAATTTGGGTTGTTGTAAATTATTATGGTTATCAGAACCCATTGTTTTGTGTCTGAATATCATGCTACGGACAAGAAAGTATATGTAAACATTGAAATGCGTAATTTGCATACACGACTGATCTGTCTATTGAACCCGACCATGACCGCAGGTTGTAATCCCACTTCTACAATCCAGTATGATATCCTACAATATATAATACCTATTGCACTTGCTCTGCGGTGTTCTCACTCCACAGTTTTCGCTAATTGTGGATGCTTCGTGTAACAAGCAATTTAGAAAAACGCCCAACCCCTTTAGGTCACACAACATTTAGTATTCCCCAGATAACCTAGATGCAAATCAGACTTCAACGCACCTCACCCCCTCACACACATACGTTTCTTCCCGGAAACGAGCTTTTCACGAAGGTAACCTCGCAGGCTAATTTGGGCGAAGCAATGCCCTTCATGCCCTCTGCCCCGCTGACTACGCCCCTGCCGAAAATGTGGTTTGGCATCCAATAACTGGGTACTTAACCGTTGTCTTTGGTACAGTACTTACCTGTCACACCTTTCGAGCAACCACACTGACTGTACTGCTCGTTCTTGTACGACAAAAATATCGTCGTGTCACTGGATAGTATTCCCCACTGATCCAACATTTTTATCTTATTTTGACATTCCTGATCGGCAGGACAGTTACGCTCATCACACGGAAATATCCCAACGGAATCCACGATAACCTTGGACAATGTCTCAAATTTATTCAGCTGGTCTTCAAGTGTTTCTCGCAGTTGGCTTGGGTTTACAAATTCCTACAAATACACAGATATGTTTTTGTTAGAATGTGCATTCGTTTATAACTAATATCTTTCACACCAACACCAATACATTCCAACATGTTGATCAAAGAGCAATTACGCAGTAGAGCTAAAATACACTTCTAACGTTTGTATCGCGACGAATGGTGTATGGAAAATACTATATAATTTACCGTAAGAAAAGTTATTATAATTTATCGCATGGATGTACAACACTGTGTTCCACTCACGAAGCCGAAAAAGGGCGCGTTGGATGAAGGCACAAAGGCACGAGCTCACGCTTGCCATACGAAATTAGTAAGAACTGGATTCTGCATTCTAACTCTATTTGAAATGTGCTATAATGTGTAAATATTTTTGTGTGATGTCTTACCTCATCCTCCGTTTTCTTGATAGCGAATACCACATCAAGTTTTTTCTCGGGAGCGGTCTGTATGCTCCACAGGTAAATCTCGTCAGGGCTACAGGAATTGATATCTGCCAAAGTCTTGATCATAGGTGCGAGTGACGCTGATACAAACCTGCTGAGAGTTTTACCACTTAATCTGATGGTGACACTGTTCTGTACAACTTCTGGAGTGATTTCCTTTGCTCGCACAGTAACTTTTGTGTTAACGATGTGTGTACCATCGGCGACCTGAACATCAAGGAAGTACGTGCCAGGATCTAAGGATGAACTGATCCAGATTGTGCCATCTCTAGGTCCAATAGAGAACTTGTCATCGCCTTTCACAAGGGTATAATGTAAGATACTATCCTTGTCCGGGTCATGAGCCACCACATTACCAATTGGACCTCCATTGAATCGACCAACAAACATATTAAGATGGACTGTGACTGGTCTCACATCAGGTGGATTTAAGCTGTGTTTGACCACAGTTAATTGAACGACAGTGTCTGCAAACAGGGGGGGAGAACCATTGTCAGTTGTACGTATAAGCATTGTGAAGTTAACATCATGAAGCGAGCGTCGCCTTTGTGTGACCAGCTCGCCAGATGAGGAGTTGAGTTTGAACATCTGGTTCTCGCCGGATAAAATACTGAACTTGAAAGGTATCGAATTGGAAGGACCATCTGCATCGGTTGCTGTAAGCCGTAAGACCGGTGTACCAGCTGGAACATCTGTGCGCACTAACTTTTTTAATTTTTTGGCCACAATTGGTGGGTTATCGTTGATGTCTTTAATCTTAATCAGTACAGTCACATCAGATGATAATGGTGGATCGCCGTTATCTTGAGCTCGAACAACAAGTTCATATTTCTCCATCTCTTCACGATCAACGTTTCCAACCACATTGATGGTACCAGATCTTCGATCGATAACAAATTTGGAAGTTTCAGGGGAAGATTTAATGATGGTGTACTGTACTTTGTTTGATGTGTCTTTATCAGATGCATACACTTGGACAACAAACGGATCAGCACCTTCTTTAGAAGTCTCATAGTCTCCCTCCGTGACAGTAGCCTTGTAGGAAGTCTTCTCAAATATGGGTTTGTTATCATTACAGTCCAGCACCTTGATCTTGACCGAGGCCGAACTGATGAGCAGCGTTTTTCCGGATGGTTTCTCCATGAGAGCAACAACAGTGAAACTGTGAACTTGGACACTTTCGTAATCCAAAGATTGTTTCAGCGAAAGTTTTCCCGTGTTTTCGTTGACAGTGAAGTGACGGTTAGCTGCATCGTTCCCATCAGCAATTTTATACAAGATTGTGAATTTATTATTGTAACACGTCACAGAGACAGTCTCAATTTCGTGTCCAGGTTTTGTGTCTTCGCGTATCTCTTGTTTATACTCCGGTTTCACGAACGGACAATTGTTGATGGTAGATACAACAATCTCTACAGTTGCTTTAGATGACAGGGAAGGCTCACCACTATCACTCGCGATCACATCAAACACAAACCTCTCCTCATCTCGACGAATCAAGCGGCTCTTAAGTGAGATGATACCAGTGTCTTTTTCAATGGAAAACACCCGTGACATGGATTTGTTTGCGAGGTTATACCTGACCTTACGATTTAAACCAAGGTCTTTGTCGATCGCTTCAACTCTGAGCAACACCGCGTTAATCTCAGAATCGATTGGTACTGGTTTGGTGTAATGTGATTTAGTGAACAGTGGACGATTATCATTCACATCTATTAGATTGACAGTGACATTTGTGTAACATGCACCATTACCATCCGAAGCTGAGACAAGGAAATTGTGTGTGGCTTTCTCTTCACGATTAAGTACACCGTTTACTTCAATAGCACCTGGGAAAACAATAAAATACTCTGTTAGACCATGCAAGTGTGAAAACAACGCAAAAGTAGCGATTCACGCGGTGTACTGCTTATTTCGTGTATGTGTTTCAAGTGCTATAATAATGCTGTATACCATATGCCTGCATGTACATAACTACACCACTAGATTTACTAGATTACATAAACTTCACTGAATCGACAATCATTTAATGACAAGTTATTGTACTATGTATGTAACAGTTCGTTATCCAAACATGGTTTATACAATACACCAATCTGTGGTGGGTTTTTCCGCAGTACGAATTGTGGTTTAAAAAGCCTACCATAAATTACTTTGAGTATTAGTGACATAAAATACTTTGAGTATTAGTGACAGCAAGTTTGGAGAACAGCATTTTCTTAGATTAGCACAAATATATACTGTGTGACCAGTCGGTCGTGGAATTTACGCTCAAATGTATTTTCTGGAAGTAATTCGGCGTGTCACGCTTCAATATACTGGCTCAGTCATTACACGGCGAAAAACGTAACAGGTTGTTCGCGGTTGTTCAAACCCGCGAGAACAATGTTGTTATCAGGTTGTTGCAATGTTGCTCAACCATCAATATTGTTGCAACTTGTTGACATGTTACAAAAATATTGACTGAACAAGTTGCAACAATATTGATGGTTGAACAACATTGCAACAACCTGATAACAATATTGTTAACGGTGTGCAGCACAACATTGTTCACGCCGGTTTGAACAACCACGAACAAGTTGTGCGTTTTTACGCGTGTATAGTCGACATACTGTATAATGTAGTATTTAAGGACAAAGTAATGTTGGATGAAACCACGCTGTAATAATAGAAAAGATGCCAGGGCAATTTTCTATTGTTAGTTCACCGACATAGTCAATGTCATATTACGCTGACATATGACGCCGAGACACAAGCAAATCATAACAGTAAAACTCACCAGTAAGTCGATTGACGGTGAATTTATCACAGTATGTAGATATAGCGAATATTATCCTGCTGTTATTAATGGAGTCTTTATCTGTAACATTGACAGTTGTAACGACTGAACCAATCGTAGCATTCTCCAGGATGGCAATTCGAACGACTGGCTCAAGACACAACGGCTTGTTATCGTTGACATCGAGTACTTCAATCTCAACAACAGCTGAGTCCGTGAAGGCGCCATCAGATGCTGTGATGTTTAACAAATAACGCGGAAACATCTCCCGATCAAGTTTGTTGTTGACGTAAATCTTCCCTGTAGTTTGATCAATATCGAACTGATTCTGCTGGTCCCCGCTCACGATGTAGTAAACCACATGTGCGTTTGCATCTCTATCAGTCGTGTTCAATGTTAAGACCTCGGAACCAATGGGCGAGTCTTCGCTGATAGATTTACTGTACATTTTCTTGGAAAAGACCGGTGGCATATCGTTGACGTCATCAACAGAAATTCTGATTTCGGTTGTACTTACAAACGACTTCTGGTGACCATGATCCCTTGCGTTCACTTTAAGCACGTACGAAGGTACAATTTCTCGATCTATAGTATCATTTGTACTGATCCACCCTGTAACTGAGTCAATGTCAAAAATATTAGACAGATCTTTTGATTCATCGGATAACTCGTACGTAACCAGTCCGTTGTCGCCGCTGTCTGCATCATGTGCGCGTACTTGAATAATTTTTGTCCCTTTTAGAGAATTTTCAGGGACACTTGTTTTATAAATTTCACTTTCAAATACTGGTGTATTATCGTTTTCATCCACAATGTCAATATGAACCACGGTATAAACTGAAAAGGAAGATTTGGTTGCTTTCACCGTCAAGTCATATTCTTGTACCGTTTCGTAGTCCAAGGCGTTGGAAATTTCTAACTCTCCTAAAGAGTTGATAGTGAAAGTTCCTGGCTTGTTTGTTCGTGCACAAGTACCGGGTTCCACAGAATAAACCACGCCAGACGTTACCACGGTACCATTTTGTGTAACCAGTTGGAGCCTTGGACCAATCGTTCCTTGTGCTTTCTCCGAAACACTCAGACTATAGTTCCTTTGTCTGAACTTGTATAGAAGTGGTTTGATAGTTACATGCACCTGGACGTATGTCTTCAACTTGAGATAACCATTATCACTGACACGGACATAGAAATCGTACGTAGCCTCCCTGGGAGTTCTCAGAAAAGAGATAAGTCCAGAACTTGCGTTGATACTAAAGACAAATGGCGAAGATTGTCCAACGATGCTATAAATTAACGCACTGTTCTCTCCTTCATCTGGGTCAACTGCTGTCACTTGCAGTACATGTTCCCCAGCAATCGCCTGGGACGTTGAAATAACTGCAGTGTACTTCGGCATAATGAACTTAGGTTTGTTGTCATTCTCATCAACAATACGAACCTGTTTTAGGAAAAAATTAATATAAATACACACATTATGTACGTGTATTTATTTGTACGTATATGATGATATACCTATGATCACGCCTAAGTAACTACCAACTCTTGTGATGCAATAGACGCTTGTCTTACGTATGTAATAGACAAAGTAAATTCTCAGTACTCTTTTGGATCACTGGATCCAATCAACAAGATAATATCCCTTTCATGTATCCATTATATGTAATCTTAGTTCGTTCTGCAAATAATTCTCGACTCGGGGACGGCACTAAAGGAACTTTAATTTAATTAACCTGTTTACCATGGCTTATTGACACAACTGATAACATATTCTCAAAAATATTCAGCCCAAGAATGCGACTTCGAACACAGCCCTCTAACAGAACCCAGATTGGAGCGGATGTGGAAGTACTTCAGGTAACATGGTTTTGCAAAATATATAATAAACTATAGCTCTTCTCGGGAATAGATGCCCTTTTTAACTGTGATAAAATACTACAAGTGACTGACAAACACCATTAATGTCAAATAAGAACAAAATTCATTTTCACAGATTCAATCATTTCATCTATTTCAATTTTTCATGTGTATACCACACATTGTCACTTACAGCAACCACTCACCCAAACAAAATAGTATATGCATGCAACTTATGGCATTTAATATAAAACCTCTTACCTGGACAATGCAAAAATCCGATTTTCCTCCTTTGTCCGTGGCTCTGACAGGAATTACAATGGAGCTCATCACTTCGCGATCAAGAGGCCTTCGTGTCGTTATTATACCAGAAACTTTATCAATTTTGAAATCTTCCGCAGCTTTTGGACTGTCTATGAAATACACCACGTCTCCAAAGTCACCAGCATCGTGATCTGTAGCAGTTACCATGGCAACGTAACTATCAGAGGGGTAGTTTTCGGAGACTTGTGCATTGAGTAGAGCGGTATGAAACTTCGGGTGGTGATTGTTGACCTGGCCTACGACGACGTTGAGAGTGGTGTATGCATCAAAGCGTCCATCATTCACGGCAACTTTCAACGTGTATAGTTGGCCGAGCGCCAAACCAGGTACTTTAGACAGGGTGACCACACCAGACTTTTCATCGACATGGAAATACTCTTTACCAGAACCAGACAAAATTTTGTATCTTAAGTCAAGGAAGTCGCTCTCATCCCTATCGGTGGCCACAACTTGAGTCACAAAATGGTTTGGTCCAGCGTTTTCCAGCACGGTCACATTATAATGAGATTCTTGGAATACTGGAGCATTATCGTTCTCATCACGTACAAAGATCTTGATCAATGTCTCTGTAGAAAGTGATGGTACACCATGATCATGTACCTGGACCCTTACGCTGAAACCTTTATTCCGTTCATAATCCAACACTCGAGTTACTCGCAACACGCCAGAAACGCTATCAATAGCAAATGTCTTAGCGATCATTGGAGTATCTGGCAAAATAACGAACGAGTATCTTCGGTTCTCTCCAGAATCCAAGTCATCTGCGACAACACGAAGTAGTTTGCTATCTTTGGGAGAGTTCTCGCTGATCCTCGCATAATAAGGTACACCCACAAATGTCGGAGCATTGTCGTTAATGTCCTTTACTATGACTGTCACCACCGTTTGACTTGAAGCACCAGTGCTGGAATCTTGAGCACGAACACTTAATACATATCTCGGTCTCCTTTCATAGTCCAGTGCAGAAGTCAGGGATAATTCGCCTAAAAATAAAGGTAAATCGGAATACGTTTACAAAACAGATACTACCTACAGTACAAAAGTGCGTCACCCTACTGCAAAAATAGCACCGGTTAAATAGACCGTAAAAAAATTTTCGCCACCGTACATAGCTTGTTCAAAATATTGTTTGTTGAAACTAGTAATCATTTGATGTCCAATGAATGCACACTGAAAACTCGCAGGGCGAAACTGAAGGTTATTTATCGAAGAGTCGGCGTCACAACGTCAGTTGTGCAGTGTTGCATTGTTCCAGTTGTACTGTATATAGTAGCGGTGTTGCAGTATCAGTTTTGCAGTGTTAGTCTCAAAGTCAATGTGAATGTTTGAGTGTCAACGACAATGTCGGTGTCTCGTTGTTTTTCAATATTAATTTATTAACACCGCCAGTCAAACCTCTTATACTCGATGAAAGCAAGTTTACCCAACAAGATACGGTATTACGTACCAGTATTAGCATCCATGGAGAACTCGCTAAAGTTGTCACCAGATTGTATACTGAACACGGGGTTTCCATTTGGACACCTGGCATGGAGCTTTTTAATCATCTTATCGGAGTTCGTGTCTTCTGGTAGCTCGATTATATATGCAGGTTTCTCAAAAATACACACGTCCCCGGATTCAACCCTCATAGACACGTCAGCAACAGACACCAACGGCTGGTCTCCCAAATCTGTCGCCTCAACGACCAACCTGAACTCAGTTGGTGTAGGTAAACCAGTCAACTGGCTCAATATCTTCAGGGCACCAGATTTTGGATCAACAGCAAATAGACCACTTTTATCGCGCTTTAGCCGATACCTGCAAGAAAAATTAGACATCTTTTTTGTTTAATTGTAGTTTTAGACAAATGATTTCACTTCAACGAAATAAGCTGTTTTGGTTAAAAAGTCCTTGAAAGTACTTCTATGTAAACCTAAATAATTGGATGTAGTAGAAACATAGCAGAGTACTTCATTAACTTCATTACTTGAGGCTCATTATCTACGCAACTCGTTATCCATTTTTTGCAGTATATAGTAGCGCAGCTCCGTGGAAAACAACATGGCGGCGAGCGAAGAGATTGTCTCACAAATGTTTTTTTGGGAAGTTTAAAGCACTGAGCTAAGAAATTGTGTCGGTATACAACTTGTTTCTACTAAAACTATTATAGATTATTAAAAATTAGTTTCAAACACAATGGTTTGTACCTTATTTCACCATTTTTATCTGCGTCGCAGTCTGAGGCATTGACGATGGCCACCGTGGCACCAGCTGGAGAGTCCTGAGGTACAACAAAGAATAACGGCGGAGGTGGGAAAGTTGGTGTGCAATCATTCACATCATCGATAATAACATAAACGAGAGTTTGAGCAATATGCGGTGGCGATCTGTCATCCTCAGCCATGATAACGAGTTTATAAAAAGGAGTTTCCTCCCTATCGAGAACTGTCCCAGGTCGTGTTTTAATTACACCAGAACTTTCTTTGATCGTGAAGAGATGATGAAGGTTCGCTAAACTGAACTTGATTCTTTGTCCTAAGGTATAACCCGTCACAAATGGCGTCAAAACCTTCTGGATTGAGGAACTGTTCTCAACAACATGTGTTCGGTAGTGTTTACGAGAAAACTGGAGACTGCTCTCTGGAATCGATTTGAACAGAACTCGTAGCTGTGCACTGCTTTTCAGTTTACCGTCGTCCGCTTCCACAACAGCGTTATACAAGCCTTCTCGGGCTTTTGAAGGATCGTTAATAAACACTCGACCGGTTGAGGGATCCACCATGAGCAAGGAAGAATCTTGTTTGGTGATTGTGAACGAGATTTTCTCAATGTTGTCTGGGTCCGAGGCTGTTAATGTCGTAACATATACCCCTTCGTAGGTTGGAAGATACACAGAAATATCGATGACACTCTTTGAAAATACTGGAGCTACATCATTAACGTTTGTGACATGAACAACAACGGTAGCCACATCAAAAAGCGATGGCTGAGCAACGTTGCTCACTTTTACCAACAACTTGTATGTTTGTACCTTCTCATAATCCAACGAAGCCTGTAAACAAAAAAAAATGAACATCGAATATCATAGTTATTGCTTGCATGTATATCGCCATGTGGACATCGAAGTGAGGATATGATCATATTCATGTCTATATTCATGTCTATATGAATTTATATATCGATATTTTCTGTTGACTGCATGCGCAATAATTATGCGCATGTACAGTATATAGACCCACTTCTGTACCCATACAAATACCCATATCTGTACCTATACCACGTATACATGATATACTTATATAAACACACCCATCTCCATTATTTATAAACTCATAAATACATACTGTACTGTACACACCCATACCCATTATGCCCATTATGCACATCCCCCTACCTATACCTATACCCATCACTTATACCCATACCTATACCCATACTCATACCTATACCTACAGTATACCTATAGCCATACCAATACCCATACCTACTGTATAACCATACCTATACCCATACCTATACCCATACTCATACCCATATTCATAACAATACTCATAACAATACTCATAACAATACTCATAACAATACTCATAACAATACTCATGGATGACCTAAGGTAATAATGCTGATGTTCTTTCAAGTTCAGCTTAGCATTCCTATGTCTAAAACACACGTTGTCGTTTAAGAGCTGGTTTGCATGCGCTCATACAAGCCCACGTGATCATGCTTAATGTAGTTATCATTGTTTTACAATGCTGTTGCTTTTGCTAACAAGAGTGCAAACTAAGTGTCAAACCATACCTTGGAAATAACTAGAAAACCAGTGTTCGCCTGTCGTTTGAAATATTTCTCAATCCCACGGGGACAGAAAATTTCGTAGAACACTTCCCTATTTTCCAAGCCCACGTCATTGTCACGTGATACGATGACCAGCGGTCTTCCTTCATCATCGACAATCACTGTGTCCTCACTGGCGTTTTCCTCAACGTAACCTTCGAAACGTTTCTTCACAAATAAGGGAGGATTGTCGTTTAAATCTTTGATCTCAACGTTAACTGCTAGTTCTTGGGAATAGCCATCTCCATCTTCAGCCTTGACAGTTAACGGACAAGATGAAATGTCTTCAGCATCAAAAGGCATCTGTGAATATATTGAAAGAAATTAGTTACTTTCAAGTTAACGTCAATTCTAGTTTATTGCCATACAGTAATTATTCGCTCAAAAAGTCACTTTATTTCTCCATTTTAGGTGTCGGTTTTTTTGAAATTTCGCAAAATTGGCTGTTGATCATCATTACCTCAAGTTAAGAATTGCTATTTTTACTTTGAAATTCTTAGGATTCAATCTGGGATAAGAGCAGTAATTTCATAGCTTTTTGACCGATTTGTCAAATGTTGAAAAAAGTGCTATCGGTTGGCTAATGCTTCGCGCCGGCATTCATACAACTGGCCCCCTTGTGTTTAATTATGGAATAAATTAACAATTTAGCTTGTATAGTGGGTAACGAAAAACGATTATGAATAATGATATATTTTAAAATGGGCGCTTATTCACACGGACACTTGGAAAGAAACTCATTTTCTAATTTAAAAAAAATCTCAAATGTGACATGAAACGGAAATTATTTTTGTTTTAGAAAGAACTCAATACTGCACATTAATCCAATATCAGTTTACACCTTTGTGATATTTTAGGTAATATGGCAGATATTCTGACTTATTGTTTGGCATATGGAAATGAAACAACTTATGGTCCGTATTTTTCTCATTTTCTACTTAAAAATTAGAACTATGTTTTTAACTGAAGCACTTGAAATTTTTCTTTCAGTTAATGTAGCTATTGTACGTCAAAGGCTAGTACTAGTAGCTTGTTTAATATTTTGATCAAAAATTACGAAAATATACCTGACTTTAAAATGTTATGTAAATTATGTTATTTGCATTTGCCATAAGTTAGGATATCTCGCAACTACGTAAGGTGTAACCACCAAGGATTTATTTTACGTTATTTAACGGTTCTTTCATCAGTAAGACAAAAATAATTTTCGTGATTCCCACAATCCCACATAACTCCCATGTTGTTATATGCTTTCATAAAGGCAAGCAATAATCCTAGAGCTAAAATAAGAGTATTGTTCATGGACAATTTGTACGGTATCATCATTTATCAAAATGGCAGCTACAAAGTTAATCATTCTAACCCACTGTTCTAACCTAACATTCATTTAAATGACGTATTTTAGTTCTCTGTCCGGGACGTGATCACATAAATAACGCACTAAATTCATCTTCGAAGTACAATCTATACCCATTTTTGAGCTATTATCCCGCTAAAATTAAGGCAAAAATATAATAATGAGGGAAAAATTCCCGCATGGTTCACTTTTTGGGTTTAATTACTAGGTAAAAATGATGGAGGAAATATATATATATATAATTGTTATAACTAAGCTTTCCGCTGTATTGCCTTTGAAGCTTAAAGCCATGCGAAGCCGAAAGAGTGATTTAGTTTGAACCTATTTCGGCACTGTGTACAGGATTAATAGTACACTTTGATCATACCGGTGTTTTCACGACCGGTGAGATTTCTAGTGACCGTTCTTAGCCTATTGTTTGTCGCGGGACTGAGCTGACGACAGTCTGACTGGAACCGACAATGCTTTCACACGATCGGATTTCCTGATCACACACTCTGAGACGTCGACAGCACTATCAAAGTCATTTGAATATGGTAATATTAAACGACTACAGGTTATAACTCTAGGAGAAATTTGTTTCATGATGGTGTGGCTATTATAGGAAATTATACTTGCAGTCCGGGTTGTTCTGAAACATAAAATGTATATATGACACTCATTTGTTTCATTTATTGCGTAAGCTCCATAGTAATGTACTTTGAGGCTCGGTATAATACAGTATAACACCCAATCTCAAAGTACAGTTTCAAAGCGCGTCGTTTCTTGATTAGAAACGTCCTTAACATACATAGACGATTATGCACTCAAGGAATATTCAGGAGGTAAGTTTCAAGAAAATGACATCCAAGTACTGGTATAAATTCACTGAGTTAGGGTCAATCATCGAATTAACATCCACTAAAGCAATGTTCGACATCTACTAAAACAATGCTCGTTAATCGAAATACTGCAACATATTCAAACTAAGAAAATAATTCAAAGAATAGAAAAGCCGTTATTTGTTCTTCTGTCCAAAAGCAAGAACTGAGGGAACATCATATCAAAATCCAAGAATAATAAATCACTGAGGTGTATAATTGTTGTGCTTTTAAAAAGGAACATTAAGTGGACGACCTGTATTTTATTAAATTCGACACAACATATGCTGTACGCTTATAGCAGCTTTGGAATTCCGTAAATCTGGATCAAATTTCGATTTAACTTCGTGCACGGCTTCAACAAATATATAGCTTACATCCCACAAATGCATAATATAAAATTAAATTTGTACTGTGTATATAGGAATATTTTTTTCTAGTTATCTCTAATACCTTGGTTGTGATTGTGCCAGTGAACTGGTTCACCTGAAAGCCACGTGAACAATCCGTTCCCTTGGTATCGTTGTAAAATGTCAGTAATCCATCAAACCCAACAGGTGCAACAACCGTGTTAACTGGCTGGTTCTCATAAACTGCAACAGTCATAGGTCCCTTAGGGAAACCCGGTCTGTATCCACGTGTCAAAAGCGTTACCTACAATAAAATATGAGATATTGTAATTTAATATTAAAAAATAGTACATAGTATGGAGGACAAACTGGTTCACGGAAAATACGGATACTTAGGAATTTAATGAATTCCACTGAGTTTTGTGTTCTTTGAAAAGTTATATTTGTGGTCATGTTTCATTGCAAAGCATGAAAATGCATAAAAGTTGCCATCAGTCGTCTCATTATAAAGCTAGCTATTAAAATTATTAAAATTATTTTATTATTATTGTTGTTGTTGTTGTTGTTGTTGTTGTTGTTGTTGTTGTTGTTGTTGTTGTTGTTGTTGTTGTTGTT
>JAOTOK010103841.1:0-27026 GCA_025770025.1 Virgularia gustaviana | reverse complement strand
GGATTTCCATGTCATGCATACTTTAAAAGTAAAATGGGGACCGACCGACCGACCGACCGACCGACCGACGGACGGACAACGGTTATTGAGACGCGTAGCACGCGTCTAACAAGCGGAAGCATCCTCACTATGCATGATAAAATTGTCATAAAGGAGGTTTCGAAAAAGAAACTAGTTGCAAATCATGTTCGATATTGATATTTATTTCCCCTGCATTTTCGCATTATTCACGCATTGCATTAAACTTTTACGGTACGTTATTGAAACAAAACGTGCGTAGAAAGGCACTATAGTCAAACGAATGACTAGCTTAGCAAATAGCAAGTTTGTTAGCATACGAGTCGGTTGTCCCGTGTGATTTGGGGAACTTATTCGGGTAGGGTTAGGGGCACTTAGTGGGGCAATATTATTCATCTAGTATAGCAATGTCATTTGTAACAAAATGCACAACTAAAAAATAGTCTCAGATTTTTAAACACGCGCCGGATTTCTACGAGGCGAAAATGTGTAAGCGCAAATTGATCTCGGTTGTAAAAATTCAGTATCAGTGTGGATCTTAAGTGCCAGTAGAACGAACTTTTTTACTCCGTCGAAAATGTTCGCCTGTGTGGAATTTTATTTGAGCACCGGGAATTCTTGATTCCGTTAGCAGCCAACACTACGCATGCCCACATTATTTCACCCCAGGCCGAAATTAAGCTAATACGTATATGGCAAATTTTCAACCCCAGGTCTAAATTTAAACCAGGGCTGAAATTTTAACCCGGGCTGCGTAAACATGGGCTGAGTGTTGAATCCTCGCACATTAATCGTGCGAGCTATTTGTTAAAACTTTACATTGAGAAGCAGTACTCAATTTTAAGCCGTGTCAAATGAGTTTGTAACTCCGGGGCACTCTCCTCCACAGAGCTCTGCAGGGGTTGAAAATGATCCGTGTACAAATCGGTAGCCTAATAATTCAGCATTTGTTAAACTCTGATGACATTTAGCTGTTGAACATGTTTTGCAGTTTAAACATCTCATGTTTTTAATGGATTGAAAATTTCAGCGAGGCAATTTAGATTAGATTTGAGTGTAGTGCTACGTACGTATGAAAGTAGGTTTTCATATCATCTAATTTAATTTAAAACGAAGTATAAATTAATCAGTACTGAAATATCTTGTACTGAAATATCTTGCCTTCATTGACAGCCAGACAATTTCGGTCCAATCCTCCTTATTGATTAGGATCAAATTATTTTCAAAGTCTTTTCAAAGTTTTCGGCCTTAAAATTTTTGCTTTGGTTTAAATGCCCCAAGCTTGTTCTTCTAGGATCCGAAAAAACATAAGCGAAGTTTTGCGCAATTCGACAAAAAACTATTTTTTGGCCACTTTTCCATGGTGATATTTTCATGAAATTGTCTGTAGTAAACCGTCTTAGTTTGGTATTATTTATTTGCTCTACCCTACAATTTTAATTCCTCTAAATACACCCATGTAAACAAGTCATTTGTTGGGAAGCCGCACAAATCTCCTGGTTGACATTATATTTAATATGATTTTAATGAGAAGGCTTTGTGCGAACTTTCGACTACCTTGGTAACAGGCGGCATTTGCGCGAAGGGAAGTCGGGCAGCTCGCACGAGCAGTTTCGTTCTCCCTGTACACTCGATCGCTAGCAGATTTCTCGCCTACGAGAAATGGCTGAACAGCCTTAATGAAATGGGCCAAGTTACATGGAATAATTTTATCGACGGTTGTCAATCCTGTTCTTATGTAGTTATAGTCATCGCGTGTACGTTGACTGGCGTGGCTGGAGTCGCTCTGTCGGGCTACTGTTGGTACAAGTAAGTATATCGTTTCATTTCTCTTATTATTTTTGCCGTTCATCATTGCATGCACGTATATAGTACGCTAAGTTCAGATTTGATTACGACTACCGCTATACATAACACTACAAATTTCTGTAATATGTTGGGTTATATACACAGTTTTACACAGCAGTTTGTGGCCGATTACCTTACGTCTGTTTCCATAAAATACATTCTTTATATACACAGAATATAACTACAAGCCTAGGCAACAATAGTAAAAGCTACGGAGAAAATTACGTATACGCATCAGTTGAAGTCAACTATCTGCTCAATCTTGTAATACTAATAGTAGCAACAAGGTGCAACAGTTGCAAACATGCATGCCTCACAACACTCACTGTTTATAACCGTGGACCTCTTATCTTAGAAAAATGTCAGCTGAGTTAGACAGCTTTGTTCAATTGTTCGTCTTGGTTGCCTTAAAAATTGAATGTTGTGCTGAAAGTGCATGTACAGGGCAACTATACGGAACAATTAATTGTATTATGGCTTTTAAAAATGTTTGGTAGTCCTTGTATTCCCACTACTGATAGAGAGACTATATATGGACAGAGAGGCTGATTACCGCATGGGTACATTTCGGTTGAGATTTCAATCTGCCTGTCGAGGCATGGAAATAAGAATGATTCGAATACGTAATGTATACTGGATTAAGAAATCTACTAATTTATCTTACATCAAATGGTCTCTTTAAGTATATCAGATTCAACAACCGGGTAGCAATATCTTCATGTCTGTAATCAGGCTCCAAGCCCCCATGCAATACAACCCTGTCAGTGCTGAAACAAATGTATGCGGAATTACAAGCGTTTTATCTCAGCTGCTACACGACTGAGTTGCATGTAAGACAGAAGTGTAAGGCAAAAATCGTTTCAAATTTAGCTGAGCGTGAAGCCCTGTGTGGATACACTAGCTTTTTGGTAATACAGTATTTATATGTAAAACGGTTTTCCGGACATGCATTAGGCCATGGTTATATAAAACTGAGGCTGAATACATACAGTATTAAGAAGAGACGCATCAGATCACAGAAATATTAGCAGTCCCATGCCTGTGTACAGGCAGCTGGAACACGTACCACTTTAAGTTACAGGCGGATATGCAGCTGTTGACAAGTTTGCCTGCCCGCCCCTGCGTGCCCGCCTGCCTGCCTGCCTGCCTGCCCGCCCGCGCGCCCGAACCCGGAGGTGCAGATTGTTCAAGAGCAAAACCAGAGTCATGCATGTAACTCAAAGACGTATTTATGAATTGCTAAATCTGACAGTTTAAATATTTGGAATCCATAGCTTTCATGGTTTGATAGTATGTTTAGGTAGTAAACTTAGCGTGGGCTTTTTTGCCCATCCGTTGGTCGTTCTTTAAAATACAAGGACTAAGTGACTACAGTTGGATTAATGCATGAACATGCTATAAGAGAACGTGCACGAACACAGGGCACTGAAGGACAGCTGTGCAAATTGCCACGGTTATATAACGTTTTATTTGGCTTCTTTTTTCTACAACTTTTAAATTCACCCATGCGTATAGTAAGGCTATTATAAACGAACTTTTTAGCAAGTGAAAAGCCCAATAAGCCGCGGACAGACAGTCACCTGTAAATTGAATGTGATGAAGCTTGAGTATAGTCGTTCGTGTAGGACCTGTGTATAGGGAACAAATGACTTTGCCAATAAATTGGGTTTGTATTTTCCCTGTTTACCTAATTGAACCACTATCTACATTGGTTTGTATTTCCACTGTCTACCATTTAAAAATGTGGTCATGAAAAAATATGTCCAGTTGAAATAACCCGTTTCCACCATTCAATGTCGTCGATCCCTAAAAAGCTAATAATTTCCTCGTGTGGAATATGGTAAGAGTAGGCAAACGATAGTGGTGGACTGTTAATAATTGGCTGCGGAAAATCCTAACGAAATTGTGATATTATGATACTGGGCAATTGTTCTGTGATTATTCAGTTCTTCTCATTTTTCGCACCCTTACGTGGCCTCATCACGTTTTGATGACTTTATAAATAGATAACAGTTAGTAATAAATTATGTTTGGACGTGTGTTTAGATTATAGCTATTTCTCCAGCAATAATACCATCTTAGTCAATGTGGGAGGCTACTTTGGTGATGAAACTTAACCAACTACCGAGGAAGCCTCTTTTCAGTCCAACTGTAGTTGAGCGAAGCCGAAAGTACTACTCAGTCAGTAACGCGCGATGTGGCTGCAGCAAGTTTTTTTGTTTGCCTGAACTTAGTATTGTCAAGTAGGATTGTACAATTTGCATGTGAAACTGTCTATTTAAAGGCCTAGGCACACCGGATACAATTCCGGACAGCGCAACGCAAATTTTCGGATTTTGAATGTATATAAAAAGATCTGTGAATTATAGATGCACCATCCAGTCTCTATATAAATCCATATTGTTACGGACGTATCACGTCAATGAATGTAATCTCCGTCAATCATCCTTACTGCCTATAGGATACAGGTCTTCGAGTGAAACCCTACGGGGGGGGGGAGAACCCTCGAAGTTTTATAGCCTGTTCATAGCTCGCCTTCTCATTGGGCATGTACTAACTTCAAATTTTGCATCAGTCTTCAGATTTATTTGGAAAGAGCTAACTTTTTTATATAAACTTTTTTTATATAATGTTTCTCTAATTAAACTATATTGTCAAAAATCGGTTAAACGTATTTCCTTGCATGTACTGTGCTATGCTTCATGAATCCAATGGAGGGCACCTGATATGGGAACAACCTGATATGACTCTTTTGACATAGTCACGCCTTTTGTTGTTGAAGCCTCGCATTAGATCACAAATGAATTTCGTATTGTAATGTCGCTTGGATTAGGGCGGTCCGCCTAGGCTCTCTCGGCCGCCTTGAACATTTTGTTTTAGAATATACAGACTGTATCTGACATCTACGTTTTCTCGATGAGGGGAAGTGAGAAAGTCAATGATGAAAGAAAGAAAGAAAGAAAATGATGTGTGGAGGTTGAATTTGAACGCTGGAAAACCCCAAGGATTTGCAGACTGAATAAAACTTATAAAAACGAGCCTTGAAGGAACAAGACGTGACAGGTGGATCCCTGTCGCCGCGTATATTTAGTCCACCTACGTTCATTAACATCAGTCAAAAGACGTAACTGTCAATAGAAAATGACAGATTCTAAAAGTTTTCTCTCCAAGAATACTTCTAGATTTGAACAAGTTACCCGTTAAAGTGTTCAGTATTATATATGGCATGACAGTTATTTTTTCCGTTATCTAAATGAACTCTGAAAAAAAGTTAGATATTTCGGGGTTTTCGCTCATTTGCTTTATGTTGTCGAGAATTCCAATTTTGTATGATATATGCTTATATATTGCGTCAAGAACTCGTGCATAATGAGATAGAAAGAAAATTTATTATCTCTGTGATCGCAAACGAGGCCGACTTCCGCGAAAAACATCTTGCTATATACCGTTCAGTAACACACTAGTGATATAAGAGCAAACTGACCAGAAAATATTGATTCCGGAACAATATGAGGTGCCCAGCATTCTGTGCATGTTAACTCATGTTAGTTATGATGATGATGATTATTTATCAACGAGCTCTAGGGCGCTTGTGCATATAATAGGTAGATCACCGTTTTTTATGCATGCATGACTAGCGGAGGAGGGATATGTGTCCAGTGTCTCATTAATTAAACAAGATTGTGCGATAAAGTAAGAAAAAATCGTAAAATTGTGTTTTGGTCGTGTGATGTTAGACGTGAACCACGAAGAGCCCATGCAAACATGATCCATGCACTTTTTTGCTCAGTTATGTTGAGTAAAAGACAAAGTGACTCGCTGCCGGGTTCTCTCTCCGCTTAAATTACGAGCATTCCACAGATTTTAGTGCAGGGCCTGGGAAGATTAAGTAAGTCTTAAAGTAAACAAGAAATTGTAGGCTTTCTGTCCGTTGTGTATTTAGTTTACCTCCAAAACCAAGTTCATCAAAACATTAGTGTGTGCCATATTGGGGAGCATTAGTTTTGACCGCGAATAATGCATGGCGACCATTCGATAACAAGGTACAAAGAAAGGAGAAACGAGTCGTTTGGTTTTCACGACGTCCGCTTTTGTATCTTAAATGCTTTTAAAGCATCAGTTATATTGTATGAGTTTCCCTGTCCTGGTTTCTTACAGTCTCATATATCTCAGTATAGAACTTATATAGCTACCAGAGAAAAACTCAGAAGAACTTGAGTCGGTTCACTTTGATGTACAGCGGTATATAGCTAACTTATACCTTGAATAAATAATGAAGTTAAATTTATCCAAAAATCTTGTGAAATCTCAAATAAAAGTATTTAAAATTTCTAAAATATTGTTAGTAACCTTCTCAACAATGATATAAGACGGTTATATATCTTAGACCTCGGTTGATATGCTAGTTGTTAACTCTCGGAGGCTTTGCCTCCTCGGGTTTATAACTATAGCATAACAACCTCGGTCACGGTATATAACGCTTACTTTAACCATGTATTTTATTAATATACACAATGGATCCGAGAAGGAACGTTGTTGACAATCGATTAGAGTTGAAAACTGTCTTTCTTTTTACCGTAAACTGTCATTGGCGTTCATCCACTCTTACTATAATATTTGAACGAGTTCAATCTCGGCGAGAGAATTAGAGTGGATAGATGACAGTGGCGTTAAAACCAAAAGCGAGCGTTGCAACTCTATATCTCATCCTCGTTTTAATCAGGCCTTAGGATTCACAGACGAATAACAACCAGATTTCTTCTTAATGACGTCGTTTTAATTACGAGCAGATTTCTTGATCATACATACTTTTTTATTTTTAATTATTTCTTATCAGAAATATCTTATAATCTATTCACCATCATGGTTAATCCCTTACTTGGAATAATTAAGACAGCATTTAGTGAGTTTTGGTGCAATTTGCATCTGTAGCTGCGTACGCTACTTAATGCAACCTCGTTATTGTCTTAGTTCATGGTTTTCAGCGTTTACTGGACTAATATATGAGAAAATAGTAGCTACAATAGACGGTTTGCGGTCATCAAAATGTATAGCCTGCATGCTTGTGATGATTGTAGAAAAACGGGCTATTCTGAATGTAGTAAACTGTTGTTATCGAACCCGCATAAAAATGAGAATAAACCGAATAAAGGGAACATTGGAAACAACTATAGGAACCCGAACTTCAAGCGGGATTCGAAACAACCGGTAACAAATACCCAGCTGTCACTGACCTAAGTGCTGAAAAGAAACCGATATTTGTACATTTTTGTTAAGGAAGGGTTCGTGGAACTAGGAAAATAATCTTTTGAAAAAATTCTTAGGGTCATCACTCATGACTTACTGAATATTATTTGACTTATGATCCCCGATTCGTTGACTTATTTACTCTTTGACTCGTGACTCTAGCTTGTAGCCGCTATCATGCATAACCATGACGCATTGACTCATTGACTGCTTTACTCATTGACACATTGACTCCTTAACTCGTTGACTCCTTTACTCATTGACTCCTTTACTCATTGATTCCTTTACTCATTGACTCCTTTACTCATTCGCGCATGGACGTCTTGACTTCTTTATTCATTGACTGGTTGACTCATTAACTGTATTACTCATTGGCGCATTGACTCCTTTACTCATTAACTCATTGACTCCTTCACTCCTTTACTCATTTTTTGTTTGAGCTATATCACCAACGTAAAGTTTGCATGTTACCTTACTTTCTCGCTTTCCCTACAAGCAAAAATGGGAAACAGTAGTTGCCTATTGGCTCATTTTCTCATTAACTCACGAGTCATTGACTCCCAGAGGCATTTACTCATATCTTCATGACTCAATAATTGGCCCTTTGATTTGACTCATATTCTCATCAACTCATGACTCGTCGGCAGGGCCGTCCCGAGCGCTGATTGGTTGGGGGGGGGGGGTGAAACGGATTGTAATACCTGATTTTTTACCCGTTAGCACATTTTACCTGAAATAAGGTAAACAAGCAAACCTAGCATATAGCAACTCTTTTATAATGTTTAATTGGAATAACATGATCAAATGAATTAAACGTTGATAAAACCTTGGCTTTATATATTTACAAACCATAAGAGATCAAAATGACCTGATCTGGTAATTTTTTCTCCTGAATGGTTAAGTTAAGATCAAAATTCAATGATCAGCTTATTTCACAACCGAAATATTTACCTGATTTATCATGTGTCACCAACCGTGGATTTACCTGAAAATTTGTATTCGTAAGCATCCCCCGGTCGGGACGGCCCTGCTCGTCGGCTCATCCGTAAAACTAAAACGCCACTTCGCTACTTGTGTGTTAAATGAGTTGACAATTATTTCATTTAAGGCTACATCAACACAATGAAAAAGAAAGCAAGAAAGACTACATACCGGGCGTGAAAAAGAACAGCGCCAAAAATTCTCCAGTTAAGGTAAAGTAATTCATATCGCAATACGTTTTATTACGTTCTTGAAACTTCATGCATGTGTTATAAAATGTTTAATATCAAATGTTAATGACATTGTATAAATTACATGTCGTTTTTCAGTGTTTCTTGTGTGTTTTGCTTTAACTATTGAATGTGTTGTTGTTTAGAATGGTGATCGTAAGTTGGATTATAAAGCTGAGATGTATCATTATGTTCATACCAAGAACCAGATCGCTGCAATGGAGAAGTAAGTTGATATGTCTACTCAAGAAACTGATTTTTGCATGATATTTTGGTACACTCGCGAATTCGAACAGCTTGTTCACTGCGGTTTTCATCAGGTCTGAGCAGCCTTGAGCTAGCCTGGTAAATCATGCAGCGCCATTATCATAGCTGTTTGTAACTGTTAGCAGCACTGTTTATGTCTGTTAACAGGGCTTGTTGTTAACATGCATGAACACGACTGTTGATTGAACAGTGCCGATCGATCGCTATTCAAGCCTGTTAGAATTGAACGGCAGCGCTGCTCAAGGCTGTTGATCCAAACGTCTATCTTGTTTTTGCATGTTACTTATAATAGCGCTGTTCATGGCCTGCTGATTCAAAGGGCTTGAACAGCTCAGTTGCAAGAACGTTGTTCAAAGCTCTTAATCCAACAATCTGTCCTACTCATGCATGTTTATATAACAGCACCTTACAAGGTTGCCAATTCAACAGGCGTGTTAACTACTGTGATATTTTTGCGCGTCATGCAGGTTTGATATAGCCTGCGTGCAGTCTCAGACTCGTCTGGAGCTGCAACTGCACGCAGGCTAGTTTGATAAGGTTATATATACTTTGTTAACGATTCTCCTGAATGGGCCGCCCATGCAAGTCACAAATTGCACAGTCACCGCACAAAGTCAATTGCTTTAGTCAGCAGATTTGTACGTAGTTTTATTGGAGCAACATCGATGTATGTTGCATGATGACTGATTCTTGTAATCACATTCCTATAATAGAGCAAAAAGCGACCATCTTGGCAGCGAAGATCTGAGTAACGACGAAGAAGATGAAAATGAAGATTATACCGTGTATGAGTGTCCAGGCTTAGCTCCGGTATGTAAAACACCATATTGTATCTTCACTGTGCCTTCGTTATACTCGAAGAAGTCCCTCTAGATAACTTTATAACCATAATATATTATACGCGTCCTATACACGCAATCGCGGTTTCAACTGCGCATTCTACTAAGAATTATGAAAATGAAGATGCGAGTTATTGCTGCAGTCTCTCCTCGATGTTATGAACCCAAACCAACTTCGGTCTCACCTTAGAATGCGAAGTAGGAGGATGCACAGTCGAAACCTCGATTTCTTGTATAGCTATGTAACCCCAGATTTTCATATGCTAACCGTTTTTTGTTGGGACTGCAGACCGGTGACATGACAGTGGTCAACCCGTTGTTTAGCGACCAGGAAGTAACGGGCAGTGACGAAGGTCGTCCGGCCAGTAACCGAAGCTCTCCGAGTACACCGCCGTTGTCGCCTAAAGAAAATTCCTCGCACTAGAAGATAATCTTGACTGATAATTTAATTATAAGAAGTACACCGTTATATTTATTAATGTACGCTGAAATTATTATAAAGGACTAGCATATAATATTATTAGGAGGTTTTCTATAGAAACCACAAACGTAAATTGCAACACAACATATTCCAGTTCTAATAAGTTCTGTTGCAGTCCGCATTCGTTGGGCACAGGCGTAAAGGTTTTGAGGGCCGGGAGAAACAGTGTGCGTGATAGTGACTTTGATCCCCTAACGTAGCGCAACTCTTCACAGCTGTAGTTCGACGTTACATTCTGTGAAAGAATTTAGTAAACGTTTCGGAAAGGTGCAGTATCATCCCAGAATACTAACTAAACAGATCATCTCCAGTGCGTTTCACGTAAGTGATACGCCAGTGATTTGTCATCTAGCCAGTGCAGGTTGCAGAGGCAATCACCCCCCGTGAAAACGTGTACATAAATGTTTTTACGGAGGGTGATTGCCCCTGCAACCTGCACTGGTTGAACTTTAGTTAGTATTCTGTGGTATGAGAGCCGAGCCCAGCATATGTGAGAAACAAACTAGGTGTCACCATAGTTACTACGCTGAATTGCTTACAGGCTCAATTCCGTAATTCGATAACCGATTCCACCCCTTTGTCTTCAAATTCCAATTACACGCGTAAAAAGCATGTGGATTGGAAATAGATGGCACTAACCTCTGTTATCCTTATTTTTAAAGCAATTTATTGCCACATTGGTAATCGGTTGCCGGTTCACCATATAGAGAACGTTTCTGCGGGGAAAAAACGAAAAAATAAATCAAATATTTGGCTTACTTGTACAAAGTGTCCCAAAAAAATAATTTCTGTAACGAAATCAGGATGTTTTGTTACGGTGGTTGTCATAAGCTTCAGGAACGAATGGCAGTATTATTTGCGACGTTCCTCCAGTCGCTTAAAGCATCCCGTAAAATACACTTTTTTGGGGGAAAGCATTTTGTACATACATGTCAAAAACGAATTGCCTGTCCCATCTTTCAAACTTAAAATTTCAAAAACGAGTAGGTTACCATTCAAATAAATTGTATATAAATTGCAAGAGATAATCTGTAAGACGAGACTGTAGTATAGAGTACAACAATATGCTACATACTAAAAAGGTGTGTTATTTTAGATTCCTAATTAATAATGAGCATTTTCACATTACAAACTTGGTTTGCCATGATCGATTTGTTTAATTCAAATATGACACGAAATTCATGCATGCAAACATTTTATGACTGTATTGTGAACATCATTTAAAACAAGGAAGTTATACCAGCTTGAATTTTGTCATCGTGATTCATGGAAGTATTCAGGTTTGTTTGATATAGGTTAGTTATATCACTTGTTACACCGTCAATGAGCAATCATCTGCATGTATATGCGCACTCACTGATGCAACCAGCCCGGGTTTGGTCCTGCTATGCAATACTATATAGATAAACGGATATTTTCGTAGCCTCTAATAAATATCGGGGATTGCGCCATTTTGGTTTCTGTAAAACCTCGTTATCTTCGTCATCACGTGTATTGTATTTAGTCCCAGTCGACAGCCAATTACAGCCTCGAACGTATCTATTGTTCAATCTCACCAGTGACGAAGGTCGATCCGTCCGTCCAATAGGTTGTTTGCGTAAATATACAATGGACGTGGTGACGAAGGTACACTAACTTGGATATAAATCTAAACAACGTAAGTATTGAGTTACATTGAATTTTGATGACGTTTTCAAACCAATTACTGCACTACTCCACTACTGGACATACATGCATGAAACAAACCTGAATATCTCATGAACGAACCAAGTTAACGAGGTTCAGCAACAACAGAGTATGAAATTAATTATAAATGAACGATGGTTCTTTGTACCCAATACTACATACTCGTGTACCTTTATAATCTCTTTAAATGATATAACTACATCAGCCCAATCTGATCTATGTGTTGTATATATAGGTCAGTACATGTATTAGACATTACCATGTAGTAGACGTATTATTCTAGAATTGCATTAAAATTGAATTAGCAGTGCTCAATATGAAGTTTATTTACCTAGCTGTTGTTGACCTGCGTTGCAGGTTTTAGTTATTGGTTGTTTGCCATGAAATTCATTTCAGCGCACATGAAGAAATAATAGACAATTTTTTTATAACCTTAGATGAAAGAACTAGTACAATTGTTTACTAAGTTATTTTATAGATTCGACGTATCTATATCTTAGTTGACAAAATATATCATTTCAAAGTTTCGCAAGTCTTCCTAGCGTTCGCCATTTTCATTATATTGCCGGATATGCAAGAATGACGTCATGTGCAGGGTCAAGCAAACTTCTATCTTGGCAGTCACAATATAATACATAATCATTTTGTCACTTAGCTGTTAGTTGTTTGTTTAGAAACGATCAAACAAACATTTGCTGAAATTCTGTCACACAGGGAGAGGTTTATCAATGTTTCCGTGAATTTATACCTACGTAATCAAAACCGAAATTAATGAGGTCAAAACTGAATTAGTTCAAAATGGCTGACAGTCACAAGGGAGAGGTTTATCAATGTTTCCGTGCATTTACCTACGTAATCAAATCCGAAATAATTCAGAGGTCAAAAATTAGTTCAAAATGTCTGACAGTCACAGTGACGTCGACAGAATTTACCGAATTTTGAAATCAAATATTTCGAAAACCGAACGAGATATTAAAACTGTGAAAGAAGTTATTAAACAAGTTTACGAGTTCTTTCATTTGAGACACTAAAATTTTTTGTTGCGAATGCATAGCTGTTCTTAAACAAAATAATTTATAATATTATTTTGTCCGTCATTTTGCCTTCGTATTTGTATTCCCACAGGATTATGGTGGCATGACTGCAATTGCAAACAACTTATATAAAAGGATAAGGAAACGAGGCTAGAGTGAATAACAAGAGGGATCAGTTGCATGCGTTTGTATGGCAACAAGTTTCTTTATATTAATTGGTTAAAATAGTTAGCGCGTTTTACCGTTTCTTTTAATCGCTCTTGAAAATGCGGTTTTTGGTTCTTAGCAACATCTAAGTGATTGATGATTTTGGCTATTAACCATGCTGTTTCTGGCGTATGGGACTGGGAGGTAAGAACATGAAAGTATCCAGTTTCCGTTTTCATCAAAAAATATTGCGGTTTTTCAAAAGAAAGGTATTGTTATATTGCTTTGGTTTTTGGTTTCCATAATAGGGTCGGATACATTATCATTTTCTAGACAGATTTCGCGGAACTTTGGACATTGAAATGGCTAATTAAGGTTCAATTTTGGTAACTTCGATTTCAACCAAATGTTTGATCATAGTCACTGTATATGATTTACAAACTTCATAAAAGTGCAACAGAACTCATCTATGCTATTGTTTAGATTTATGCAAGTTTCTGCATGCACCTTCGTTATCACGTGCTTATTGTATATTCATAAGAATTATCGACCTTGGCCACAGCTCACCCATGAGATTAAACACTGACGAACATAAACCTGAACAATAACATAGATAATGAGATTCATTTAACTTTTATGAAGATCATGTAACTACAGATCTATGATTAACTATGGTTTGATCCAGCCCTTACAAAATATCAGTGAATTAATTTTATCAGCTATAGGTGTTGTCGAACTTGAACCAATAAGCAATTCCACCAATTAGTTTTGATCTAAGAAAATGAACTGGGTCAGTGAGAAAAAGCGTCTCCAAATCGGTAAAATGACAAAGCTTGATTGGGTAAAGTTTCAAATTGTGGAGGGTATTGCCTTAGCAAAGTTTGCGGATTTATTTTTTTTATAATTATATCATTTTTATAATTATATTTTTTTAATTATATATTTTGCATATTTATTGTTGTACTCAATTCCCGCACGCAATACAAATGTACATATTATAGTCGGCGAACTTTACAACCCTACATTTCTCAACATGAAACCAATGTTTGAAGTTCCAGTAATTCTGAGACGGTCTTTCTCACTCGGTGAGTAACGTCCTCGTCCTTGATACCCAAAATTTTGTTTATATAGCTGGAATCGGCCTATTAAGATACCTTTATAAATTTGAGATACCAGAATTGGTAGAGCCTATAATTAAGTGGCAAGAACCATCAAAAAGTTTTGGCATAAAGGTCGGCGAAGATTAATGTCTATGAATAACAACAACAGAGCTACACGATCCCAGTATATCATAAAGAAACACTCAAGCTCATATATCACACCTGGCCATTTTAGCTAATGACTGTATTTTGAAGATCAGTCAAAATGATGGAGAACTGAAATAACTGTGTCACTTTGCTTCGTACGGAAGATATTCAGGTTTCTTTGATATACAAAGTGTCATAGTTTCTTAATAATAATGAAATCTTCATGACTAACGAGGTTTATGAAATTATACTTTTAGGAGAACTCACTAATAACTTGCAGTTGCATGCATAGCTTTGTTTTGCAAGAAAACCAAATTTGATTTGTATATAATGTAAGGCCACACGAGGCATTATTTTGTTGCGCAACTGGGCTCATGTGGCCGGGCACACAATTATGTTACATTGCAAATTGCAGAAACAGACTTGGTCTCTACTTTTTTCCATTGTTGCGTAACAAGACTGGATCCGTGGATTCAAAAATTGCGAGTGTGTGGCAAGAAAAGTTTCACAACCAAATTGCCTCGTATGGCCCGGCTCAGGCTGTTAGACCTTCCGAAAACGATGTAAATGCGGATTGTGATATCATAACTATGTATATGCTTTCAATGCCAGCAAACCTGAATATATTTGTAAGGTAACAAAATCTTACAAATTTGCGGGTTATCATTGCACTTGAAATCATTTAAGTCATTGTGTCAAATTTTATGATGCTATATTAGTTATAATTTTGGCATGAGGCCACCCTGGCCTGAGTGGTGGCCATGTATGGAAGTATTTCTTCCAGTATAAGTGCACACTTAGTTCTTGTCGTTAAACAGTTCATTGTAAGTATAACAAAAATAAAACCAATGCAATTGAAAAAGATGTCACCTTTTAATAGCCAAGGATTAGGAAACATCCAGATATTCTCACCAACAAATTTACACATGTAGTGTACGCGCTTCACATAATCTGCCTTGTTGCTTTGCCCAAGGCAAAAACATGGTTGAATGAGTAACAATGTAACATTGATCATTATTTAAAGATACATGGTTATTAGCTAGCTGAATATTTTTCTAATTGCCGTTTGGAAGTCAGATATGTCCTTCTTTTTCTGAAGCCCTATTGTGTACCCGTACGGCGCCATAGCAGCTCAGCCAAACGACGCTTTCTAATTGGTTAATCCCCGATTAATTGTTGAAACTAGACCGAAGTCTGGGCGTCTGCCGCAGAATTGCAGAAAAAGCTAGTTTGTTTTAACGAGATTATTACGAAAAGCACATTAACATAGAAACAGTTTAGCAGAAAATACGAGAACAAAACAAAGCCAATTATTCTCATTTCTGACCAGGTTTATCAAAATAGGTTATTCCTTGGTTAGATTCTGCTAAATGATCCATTATCAGCACTGAGCTATAGGTATCCATCCCGAGCATCAATTTGCTTGACCGGTTTTGGAATAAAGTTTCCGAAATAACCGTTAACATGAGCTTGGTATAGTCCAGCTAATTTGATAGGTTTTTGGAAACCAGTTAACTTCCAGTCTTCTTCCACTACTTTTATAGAAAAAGAAAAATCTTTTCGTTTGGGTTACGACTGGTTACGTACAACCGTCGTACATATAAAAGACCATATAAAGGCGTAATGTTAGCAAAAGGGCACATTAAAGAAAAGGGCATTTGTTGATGGCAAAAAATGTAGCTTAGTCGTCGTTAAATCATGTCTACCCGTGGCCGAATTCAGAACTTGGCCAGATCTGGCGCCTATGCATATAGAGGCACCAGCCGTATTGCCGTGCATTCTGGGTGTACCATGGTGCACGATGACTGGTTTGTTAAAACGTTTTTACAACTTTAGCCCAATGTGTTGCTCTAGTCCTTTTAATCTATCAGAGTTAATTATTTATTAACGGGTTATATATTCTTTATAAACTTTCACCAAGATGAACAGCTAGGTCACTATCAATGAAAAGATCCTTATTCCACAAAATGACTCCTTTTGAGCCCGTTTTCCACTTCAGACAATTCAACCGCACCACTGCATGAGTGGCATATCGTATCGTAGTAATTTCTTTTGTAAACTCATCAAGGAATACATTGTAAAGTCATGCAACGTATTAACGCGCTAAGCATGGTTCTGGCATGCATCTGATGAATCTCTGGCTGCATTCTGATCCTTTGTTAGATCGCCCGGGCCCACCCTGGAGAACTGGTTTGGTGTATGCATCTTAGTGGCAACTTGTCTGCCAACTGACTAATTTAGTACACAACGTATTGGTCAGGCCTTACAGCAAACCCAGGTGTGAAGTAGGTGTGTGGGAAAAGTACAACAGACAACAGTAATTCTGAAGTTCTGCCCACTGGAACAATATTAATACCAGAATATTGAACATTTTTGCACCAGGTTGGAGCTGCAAGACTGTTTCATGCGACTTTGATAAAGGGGTGTAGTAGATTTAGCGACAGTTAGACGCCAAACCGCTGGTTACGGGTAAAGCTGTTAGAAGCCGTTACTATGGGTCCCATCAATACTGTCGGGGTGGATCTCGTTAATTTTTTGTCTAGTATCCTTATCCCTACACTTTATTATATACTTAGTATTGTATTTGTATCCTGTTCTTATGTAATATTATAACATATTTTTCAGATTTATCAATGCTATGTGAGTAGTCATCCATATAATAGCTTTTTGGACTTAATTTTCAAACTACAGACCTCCTTATAGTTTCTTTTACACAACTAGGGTTGAAATTTAATACTAGCAATAAATATCCCTGTAAGTCATATTTTATATAATGTATTTTATCCCTGTGGTAAACATCCTGTACCCAGATATACCCTCAAGGGTTCCTATCGAACTTCAGTAATGGCTAATGAATGATATTAGCTACGTATTAGATCAACCCTATATGTCAACATCACATCATCTTCTTCCATTGTACTCGGAATAACACTTAAAGCAAACTCACTCATTAATAGTAATTTCATTACTAGTGTTTATTAGCAAATACTTGACATGATGAAACTGTACGTTTATAACCTATTGTTGAACAGATTATCCCTTATGGTTATTAATTTAGTTGAACACAAGCCCACCATCTCAATACTTAGTTGTAGAAATCGATGCCCATTTTTGTCTCGAATGGTGGAGCTTTTCGCAGTCCACTACTTCATGGCAGTTACTAAATATTTGACCAACAAACGAGAGCCATTGTTTTGTCCTATTCTAAAACTTGGTACGACTTTGAGACGAATAACATACTCGCAATTGACACTTCAATTAATTATCTTCACGTAATATCAGTATTTTTTGCGGATTTTAGCTATAATGTAAGATGATCAGGGCGTAACCTGCAAGTGAGTGCAAGCATGTGACCGACTAGGATTCAGTTATAGGACTTCCTGAGTTAAACCCTCCGCCGAAGCAGGTTTAATCCCATAGATATAGGGCTGATACAGGTTCTGGCTGATGATAACCGGTAAATAACTTTTACACGCTTTTCCTCTTGCAACACTGCAGCACGAGAAAAAATACATATAACAAATATACCAAGCCTGCAGAGTGCAAACTGAAAGTGAAACAGAGATTTTAGCTTCTAATTCATATAATAATACTGATTCCATTAATGCAGCTCTGCATGAAACAACAAAGTAACTAAAGAAATGCACAACAGTATTATTGTGTAAAGGATTATGTGCCGAAACTTGCAGTACTAATATACACGATGTGCTATCAGTTTACGCATGGTGCCAAGAATATGCATTATCCTCATTAAACATTTTAATTCATCATTTCCAACCCTCGAGTATTTCGAGGCTCTGGGGCGAAGGCTCGAAGTGCACCTAAATTTCACCCTGAAAAAGCCTCCCTTTCTCCAATTCAGCCTATTACAACGTACTGCACCCAAAGGTATACTGGTTTCATTTGCATGTGCGGTAGTATAGTCTTTATTTAGAGCTTAGCTCTGGTGCTCATGAAGGAATAACACACGGTCACTTTCGCGATATGTTAGGTTTGAAAACGGGTTTAACCTTGAAAGGTTAGGACTCCGGAAAATTGGTGTAAATAACCTAAATTTACTTATTAGCCAATTAGCTTATACTTGATAGCTCCATTGATTTTTGGATGTCATGACTTGTGTCCCTGCCAAGTCATAGTTATCATTCTTGCTCCTCGTGACATACACGTGGTTTTCGGCCTTACTGCAACAACCAATAGACACTTCCCGAGTTTGCTTGAATGCACACGAGACAATAGCATGAAATCGAGGCGGACAATGATATCTATTGTCATATGGCGAGTTCCATTGCCAGCCTCGTTTTCGTACTATTGTGCCGTGTGCAATGAAGCAAATTTATTACCAACTTAACAATAGAATTAATAGCTTTGGTACTGGTTAGTCGCCCAATAACACCAGAGGTGGCACCAAAGCTAAAGCCCGTTTTTCACTTCAGCCTTATCGTACCGTATACCGTAGCGAAAGTCATTAGTCTTGCTCTGGTGCTCATTGGACAATGAAATACGGTACGTTTCGCTACGATACGAGTGAGATGGAAAACGACCCTTATACTAACCCCTGTTAAATCTGTTTTAACTGGACATGCCCTTTAACGATATGGTTGAAGGGGAAAAACACGCTAAAGTTCGACGAGGAAGCTGGCGCTACTGTTTTTTTTAATTGCACAAAACTGCAATTTAGGTGAATTGCATGCCGAGGGGGGATTTTTCTTAGTCTACGACTTTACTCCAATCGTAAACGCAATATGTGAGTTTTCGATTTTGATATTTCGATGTTGTTGCCTGTTGTATACCCGCTGCATGAGCAATGGAGACATTGGAAATTGGCAGTGCTGATTTCGCGTGGCTTGTGGTTAATATAGTGTCCGCAAAGGCCAACAAAGTGTCCCAACATTGAAACTAGGGGAAGAATGGCAAATTTTGTATAGTCTCAATATGTTTTTTGAATGATTATTCGACTGGTTGAGGGCCAACTAACTTAATTTTCCTCCATGATGGCTAGAGGGCTCCGTCGGGAGGTGGGGTTTAGATCCCCGGGATCAGTTGTACAAACTTTACATTTTGGGGTATTCACTGCTATATATTATGATTGTTTGCAATATTCTGCAATTTAGAAACTGAAATGTAAATACAGCCTTTGTTTACATTATGCCGTTGTAAACCCCTCCATTGTCTGTGTTAAGAAAATTACGTCACATTATATAATTTAGAATATTTTAAAAAGAGAAATATCTCGGAAAGGTGAAAATTTAAGATATTGAGAAATTGGACGCAAAAATAGACCGTTATGGTTAACTTCCAAATTATCCTTTGTACTTGTTGAGATTGTTGCCGAGGTTTTTCCTCTTACTGGTGCTTTCAACAGGTAATGATCAATGAAACAATTCGTCATTTCCAGATTTTTTCTCGATGGTCACGTGAATCTTCAATCTTACCTGTCTTCCACAGAACAGCCACGATTTATACAACTACAGTCTTGAAAACCTTAAAGGGGCTAGGCGGGTGCCGGTGAAAATGTCTTAATAGACCTAGTCACGCACTTGTAATAAACGTTTATCTAGAAAAATGTATTGGAAAATAATTGAGGAATTGTGCGGGTAGTTACTTACGTACTTTGTGACCCTAATTGGCTCCGTTTTACGTACGGTTGCTGCCAATAATTTGCTGGTCCGGCGGAAATTCATATGAACATGAACCAACACATCCTGCGGGTTTCGAACAGGATAAGCGCTGGAAAAGCCACATCGTGCTAGCATTTAAAACAATATATATGTGTATATTTGTCAATTGTCAGTACAAGACAGTTATTTTATTGAAAGTGACGAAATGTACAAAACATTTTATAACTAATAGCTAGGTGTTTTTTTTAATCTGAAACATCTTCCTTTGGATAGTCACCTTGTGAACTTTAAATAGCTCAAGCCTTTCCGCTTGTATCATCAGAAAACGATACTTTGTTTAATTAAGTTCCGTCGGCTACTTGGGCATATATCCGGTTATTGACTGGGCCACATGCGGGAAATATCAGCTCGTATTACATGCCTGCCATTATCGGGTGGTATAGAAACAAGGCGGACAGGTTGTTGTGAAGGCAGTTCGTTGGTAAAGGCTGACCCAGTCGGGAAGTTTGAAAGGGAGTCAAGAAAATGTCGAACATAGACGAGGTTCGTTCGATTATGTTTGACTGGAATCATTCATGGTACATCTAGGTAAGCTGTTCTAACCTGTCACATCTCTTTGGTCTAGCTGAAAGGCGACAGTCAAGAATTAAAGCAACTGCTTCAAGTCGCGCGAAGGCCACGTGTGAAAGATGTGCTGCAAAACGAACTGTCCCTAGTCAACGCCAAGATTGACGAGATTGAGCCGAAGAAGGATAAGGATGGAGAGAAACAGCTTGATAGTGAACCAGTGACTGATTTCGGTGCGTGTGGCGAGGTCGTCGAGAAGCCAAAGACTGCGATGGTGAAGCCGAACAGGGAAACGAAAGTTCAACGAAGTAAAATCACCTCCTTCGGTGAGTACGTAATAATGGTATTATTAAATACTTAGAAAACATATCGCTCGGACTGTATCTTGTCTTACCAATGACTTTACTGTTGACGAACGAATCTACTCATTTACTTTCTCACGGTAGAGCAACGGTCATTGAGCTGCGAAAAGCTGCCTAGGTTTAAAAACAAGCTATTACCTATATCAGTGCTCGTCAAATTGTTGAACATCATTAGAAGATTATAAACGTGAAACATTGTGATTTTCTTCCTTGAGGCCACCGTTCGAGTCACCTTCCTTTACAAGTGTATTTCTCAAGTGCACAGTTCTTGTACAGTCCAAAATCGCACTACACGATGGTCACTATTAAAAAATCACAATCATCCTTAGACTACCTTATAGTCAACACGCACTTAACACGCCTACAGTGTGACGCAAAATATAATGGCGCATTCAATTCAGCATGGTTTGTCTTGACCTGGCCTTCATAAAATTTGCTCCGTAGTCTTGATTCATTGCTGTGTTTTGTTAGCCTTCGATTCCGTCAGGTTTTGCGTGTGGTGTGCTAGAAATACGTGATTGCCATTGACAAATCTTCATCTGTATTTACATATAGTATTAGAGCCTTTGAATTTGATCTTATTTTAATGCGCGCAAAATGCGGCTGTACTATGTCAGTGCGTCATTTGCGTTCATGAGCGAGAATCGTCGTTCTAGTGCATGTAACGGTACCCATGAGGTCTTGAGCGCCAATATTAAAATCAAATACAACCCAATGGACAATAAGGAATAGTTGGGTTGTTGTGCTCAAAATATTAGTAAACCAACCCTTCTTTCAACGTCTTGTACCAAATATGCAAGTATGACCTGCTGAAATGCACCACTTTGATTGGGAGTCTGTATTGGCATTATTTGTTGTATCAATAATTGATTATGTATTGCTATTTTCATAAATATTAATCTTATAATCAAAAGCTGTCATAGGTAAAACATTCACTAAAGGAACTTTGCCTTCTTCCTTCACAATCCATTGACTCACTTCAAATTGAATTTAATCTTTGCAATTGAACAAGGATTTAAAAGAAGGTGGCATCAGTTTTGAGGGCATTCAAATTGTGCCTAGTCATGCAATCCTGTCCCAAATTAGATCCAGATTGTGTCCTGGGTGTGGTGTCCTTTGTCCCTTTGTGGCTGGCAAAGTAAAGCTGGATTATATATATTGCATTAGATCATCAGGAAATGCTGTGGTTTTACTAGCATCTGTCTACCTACACTGCATCTGTCTTCACATTCTTCTAAAACAAATGGTGTACAGTTTTTGTTGTATTAGAGACGGGAACATAAAAACTCATCAACTCAATCCTCAATATAGTATTGGAATTATTGTTTGTCTGTTTTGTGTGCACAAAATTTTCAAATTCCTGACATATTAGTTCACCTGTTCTTTTGTAATTTGATGGACATTCTTCACATTTTTATCAAACATATACACATTTTCATCTGTCAAAAATATTCTTAAGATGCTGAAGATAAGCTATGGAATTCTAACTTGGATGGTTTGTGTCATAGTTTCACATTATCTGTTAAGGTCATTGTCTTGAACTTGCACAGCTTTTTCTTATCTCAATGCAATGTTATCACTTATCAGTTGCCTGGTCATGTGGTGATGTGGTTATATGATAGGCCACTTGGAGAGAGTTCAACTAAATACCCTCAGAGTGCTTGTGCATTTCCTGTTTTTGTCAGTGATTGAACAGGAAACACACAGGCACTCACAGTGGAGCAGGTTACACCTCCCACACAAGGTGTGACACTCCCAGCCAGCTTATATTACAACTTTCTTTTCCCATCTGAGATACCACTCTTGTATTGCATACAATAGTTCAACTATGGACAAAATGGTTTTGCTTGAATAAAAAATGAAAAACAATTTGCACCTGTGTTCTATAGGGTCTTGACCTCTGTGAATATTCAGTTTTGTTTTCATATGTGGGTCATACTGTCACCTTGAACTGCATTAACTGATAGAGAGAATGCCTATAGCATTGTAACAGTGTTTACATGTCTATTAATAGTCCAAAAAGCACTGTTGTAGTAGGGTTCGACCAGCTGATCAATTGGAATGGAACTGCATGTGCCTGTCTCTCTGTCATTGCATGTAAAATCAACATTTTAAATCCAATTTATTACCCAAATTTGTATTAATCTAATGCCTGCCAGTATCCTGACTGCTCTTTGCAATTGTTGAACAGTAATTGGTAAAGTTTTGGCTCTTATAAAATTATTAGTTAGAGTTAGACATATTACATATATCCTGTTTTTATACAGTAACCATCTGGCACTGTGGTTGAACTTCAAGTTTGCAGATGAATAAGATTGATTTGATCAATTTTGACCTTTTTTAGTATACATTAATACTATTATGATACATACAGTATGTTTTATATATCATTATCTGCAATTGTCAGCTGGTGTGTTATTATCTGAAATTGTCAGCTGGTGTTTGTTGCCCAAGTCACCATATACTATGTACGGACGACACTTCACAACTTAAAATCTTGATCTTTTACCAATGAAGTAAATTGTGGTGTTAAAGTACTGTAGCTTGTGTGATGGGCTCATTCTTGCTAGGTTTAATTTTAATGATTGGCCTGTCAAATATGAAACCTGTTTTTGAATCATGAAACATTTCTGGATGCTTTGCATGCTTTGGAAAGTGTTGGCAAAGTCCCAGAACTGCTGGCAATAGCTGGCAACTGGTGGCTGTTTTAATTTGGAAGTTCCTTGCATTCATAAGATGTCATCTGGAGTGACATGGGTAAGTCATTAAATCGAAACACTGTCATCAAGGCAAGTTTAACCTTTATAGTCATTATGTGAAACCAAAACGTGAGAAAAGGATTGAGGATTTTTGTTTAGTTAACAATGACATATAATTCCTAAATGTACATGACAATGCCCAAGCAGCAGTGTATTTTACATATCCCCTTATGTGGACAGTTACAGTAAATTGATATGTCTGGTTTTGCCTTCTTATTCAAACAAAAGTTAAATGATGTGAATGACTTCTTTAGCACATTAAATTTCTAATCTATCACTAGTATCATCTTATAGGTCTGCCAAGCATTTATTTTTTTTCCACTTAAATATATTTTTATTCTAATATTTAATCCCTAGCCAATGGGATGCATTGGGATAGAATTTGTTTCCATTAGTAAACAATTCCCATTTTAATTTCCCTTCTCTATGGCATTCAGCAGCATGGTTTTTCAAACTGGACGTCTGTATTCTGTAATGTTTTATGACATTTGCAAGATTTTGAATGCCAGACAATGTCATACCTGCAAACAATGTTAGATCTTCAAAACAAAGCCTGTGAGATCTAAGCAGGGCAAGACAGGTCAAGTATCCTAAGTGGGCAGGTATTGATGTATGTGCACCTATGATCCACTTATCTCTCACATCCAACTATTATTCACAAGTAATTGCACTACCCTGTGTGTGAATTTGTGATGGAAGCCCCCTCTGCAAGAAGTGGTGTCTGCCAGCAAATATTAATTCAAGGATAATCAAATTTACAAAATGAATTCTTGAACACTTGATATGTACTCAGATCTTTGAAAATGACACTTCTGGGGTTTTCTCAAAAATTTCTGCTCTGCAGCTCTTGGACCTGCCAATGGACCTGCCTTTCAATGAAGACACCACTAGATAGCCCCTCAGTAGAAAGCCAATGGCAGCCGTATCAGACTGCCCCACATTACCATACTCTGAGCTGCTACTAAGTTTCAACTATGGTACATTGAATGTTTTAAGATCATTCAGAACTCATATGATTATATGAAGCAAAACTGTTGTATTGATCAGTCTTGCGACATGCACTATAAAAGTTCTTGAAGTACAACCTTGAACCTTTACATATGTCACTTCGCTTTTATGTGAATTTCAATTTTCTTGGTTCCTCATATTCTCTGGACTGTCTCAGTTACTTAAATTGCTCAAATCAATTACTTTGTAATGGATGTAACTATGTACTTTTTTACATTGAAATATTGGTGTATGTAAGGCATTCTAATTTTGGTGCCACTGATGAGACATGTACACAACCACTATTCCGGCATTTTGCACCTTTAGGTCTCTGCATATATCCAACAATTCAGTTTTCAATACAAGACCTCTGTTGCGAGTAAACAAAAATCGTGTTCACTCGTTGTGACTTCCATGGAACCCCCATACATTCAAAGCTTTACTATTTTTAAATTTAGACACTACTTTTTGCCACTCCGCAATGGCAGAAACGGGCAACGTATAGCATAGTCCGTTTGGATTCTTATTATAAAAAGGTCTTACATGAAACCTTCAGTGTCTTCAATTTTCCAACGTAGTCAAGTTTTTGTTCTGATTCTAGATTTTTGTTGGTAAATAATTTTTGTTGTTTTTTTCATTTTTTTTTTTTTGGGGGGGGGCAAACGAGCTCATCCTTTATATAAAGAGTACAATAAAGCTTAAAGCCCCAATTAAACGAAGGTGGTACTCGATGAGAGTTGGAAGCACGAATTCGTTTTACCGCGACTGCCATGGTGTTCCCTTCACACTCGCCAGTCTTGAACTGGTTCAAAGTTGGTATTAGAGTGAATGAAAGCCTGCAAGTCTTATCGACTCTCATGCTTGTTTAAATGGGTCGTATCAGTACTTGCATTCTCCGCAGTGGCACAGTTGAGGCAACTATGATGAAATCCGGGCAGATACATGCTGGCATAATCGGTAGAGGCCCCCGCGGATGTAGTCGTAATCATGCTACTGCAGTGGTGTATCACTAATGTCCCACTTCAGTTAATCAAATTCAGTAAATGCGGTTGGGATCTTTCCGAAATAAACACGCGAAAATTTTAAAGGCTGCAACTCAATCAATAAAAGGCAACTTAATTTACGAAACATTGGCCCTAAAGTTTGTTTCATGTGTTCTTTATGTATGAACAATTTTGGAGAAAACCTTTAAAAAACAAATATTATAAAATTTGTAAAAAATACTATAATAACTAGATTTAGGGAATGCTTGCGGCAAAAAAATCCGTCTCTATCCATGTATAAACCAAGGGTCATCCGTCAACAACAACAAACTTTGCCAACCGCCTGATGGACTACCTTTTTTACTTTTCTATCGTCCTACTAGAGTATCGTCCAGACAGATCATTATCCGGCCGATTTCAGTATATAAAATCTGTCGCTTCAAATGTGGTAGTTAGTTTTCCATGCGACCCCGTCGACCTTACAAAATGTTAATGTTAACCAAATACGTATTACATAGTCTATTATTGGCTGACATAGTCACAGCGAGTTTTTTCATCTTTTTTTGTCTGCAATCTGATACTGTTGCATAATTTCTAAATAGGCCTTGTTTCAATCTATTGAAAAGGGAATACGGAAAGTGGAGCATGATAATCTAGCCACGCTAATCGCTTAACCTGTCCATTCTCCTCTATTTTTATAACACAGATTTTATTTGATCCCCTTGTAGCTAAGTTTTATCGTGGCGACGTTATGTTCCGGTTGGCAAAGAAAACTTCCAGTATTTATAAAACCAATATTTTCTTTTGGCGCGTGATCGCTTTCGACGAGTGTGTCTGCCTCACGACCCTGCCTAATATCAGCTTTTCGCGTTTTTTTACGTTTGCAAACAGCTAAAAACTAGCGATACTAAACACTCGTTTTTCACAAAGCTCCGTTTAGAGTAATGGCGGTAGAAAAAGAACGAATCGATTTTTTTTAACTCCAGTTGAAAGATGAGGCATTAGGTAAGAAGCCCGTTCCTACATATAGACATGCTTTCATAGTTGATGTCAGATTGAAACAAACTGTCTGCTAGTTACAATATGACCGTCTAGATATGTGCATGAATTACAATAAAAGCGGGGGGACCATTAACGCTTCTAAGAGGGGGCTGGATGATGTCCGCGATTGCGTTGTCATAGCACTGCAGTATATTTGCGCATTGTTAGGTTTTGTCCATTGTCCGTCCTTGATATAAGAAATAGAGAATATCTACTTTCTTTGTTTATATAAAGTCATGTAAACATGAGTGGACTTTTGTGAGAACACGAAAGTCTAGAATACAAATAAACTAGACCCGTGAGCTGGCGAATGTTTCCACACAACTTCCAAAGTGTCTCGTGTGCTAATATAACGGTAGCCATGCATATGGAAACACAGGAACATTTTCTTGTTTATCTGCGTCGCCATTTTTTCAAAATCCGTTGCCATATTTATATCAAATATAAACAATCTCAACGCGGTCACCTAGCGAGCGCCGAGCAACCATGTTTACATGAGCTCAGGTAAACCAAAACGTCGTCACGCGTGCAAACATAAGCCAACCACAGGCGTGCTTTATACCATATAGCCTAGAATTAACAAGGAGTTCACGCACCGTTTTTGCCTTGTACAAGCATGATAAATGACCGTTTCCAACTGACAATGATGAAAGACCGGCATTATCTCAACCTCGATGGTTTTGG
>JAOTOK010103730.1:0-14520 GCA_025770025.1 Virgularia gustaviana | reverse complement strand
TCCCTCATTAGTATTCATAATTAATTCGTTATGGACATGCTTGGACATGCCCTATAAAATAACTTTGTTCTGCTGTAGTTACTATTGATTTCTAAAGGGAGGTTTACATGATCCCACTAGCTTAGCCGGAATTCAGTAAGGCGTACGTGAATAGCAGCAGTTTAATACATTGGAATGAAACTGCGTATCCTTCGGAAACGTTAAAACAGCTGTTATAGCCGGGTTATTGTGTTCATTATAGGGTCCTATACAATTTGCACAAGCTGATGGTTATCTATAATCTATCTATGCTTAGATTACTTTGAAGTACTCGTAATGAAACTAACCACAAATCTGTAAGTAAGAGATGAGCGGTCACTCATTCCAATTGCCGTTGCAATAGGATTCACTCCAGGGCACATGTAGACCATTTCACAAAGGAATCCGCTATAATAACATTATTTTGCCCGTCATTTATTTTTGTGTTTGCAGTCCCAGAGGATCATAGTCACATGACTGCAAACAACCTATACAGGGTGTATAAAAAAACGCAACACTTAATATTCATGAATTTCCCCTTTGTTCTACAACACAAAAGACGTTTGTGGCCCCTGGGATGCGAGAAAGCTTGTAATCATATTCTAGCGGCACAATCGTCGGTAAACAAAGTCGGGTCCGTTTTCAGTTTGGGTGTAATGCACGACAATAAAAACTCGTTGTTCGGTTGTTAGCTTCACCATTATTAGTTTAGCTGATTTGACTATTAGCAGTTGAAGCCATTTTAAAATCCCAGGCGCATAAAATCTATTGAGCTTATGAACAATATGAATTTTAGAATATTAAGTGGTTGCGTTTTTTTGATACACCCTGTATAGTTACTTCAGAGTACATGAAGGGCATTTAACAAAAGAATACATTATAATATCATTATTTTGCTCGTCATTAATTAATTGCCTTTTGTACTTTTAGTCCCACACGAATGACGGAATCATAATCACATGACTGCAAACAGCTAAAACTGACTGAAAACGGCCCTTAGCGAACACGAACCCTGGATAGGCTAGTGTTTGTTCTGAACCGCGCCATAAGGAGAAAAGAGAAAAATATAAATCGCGAAACACGACCCTATCAAAATCGAAGTACACTTACCTCCTGTGCACAATATCAAGGCGAGGACGATACAGCTTGTTAAGACTATTCTCGGCCACATTTTTAAGTAGTACTCCAGCGCCATACTGGTCTTCAGTCAGTCTGATGCGAACTTAAGCACGTATTGGCACAGTTAAAACCAATAAGACAATCACGCCTGAGAAAACAGTACTTTCCTGGAAGGTGATATGTGTATTTAATCGCAGTATTTGCAAACATTGGTATATGAGTAAATTGAAGCAAATGCCAAAGGTCAGATTTCCTTATTTAGTGTGTACACAATATGGTCTCGTCTTCGTCGCTTTGTTTGGTCACGTACGTTCTCAAATAAAATCGTCAAGGTCACCATTGATGTATCAACATACTTCCTTTTTGCAACGTTGACGTCTGAATGTTGGCTGCTGCTCTTGTGAATGCTTTTTAAAGTCGACTAATTAGCGCGGGTTGGTGGATGGGTTCAGACACGTTACTCTCAGACTCAACTGACGGCGCACCATGACTGACCTTACAATCTATCAGTAGACTGACAATAGACATTTCCTGATTTTGCTTGAATGTACACGAGACAATAGCATGAAATTGAGGTGGGCAATGATATTTATTGTAATAATGACAAGATTCATTGCCCGCCTCGATTTCATACTATTGTCTCGTGTGCATTCAAGCAAATTCGTGAAATGTTTATACGATCTCGTATTTCTCTTTAGTTGCAGAACTTGGACAGGTGGTAACAATTATGACAATGGACACCGCAAATAGGCGTTTCATTTTTAACATTAAATGCGAATATTTCACGTTGTTTCAAAGCTTTCGTGTTTTTTTTCTGTTGTTTTCCAATACATAGATTCTCCATCAAATTGCGATCTAACATGAGTATTGCGTAAGGGCGGAATTCCATGGTCGGCGAAATGGGAAAAAATTCCCGAGTCTCGTGTCTAAATTCAAAAGATTTCTCTAGCGAAATGAACTTTAAAAAAATCGTTTGAATTTAGAGAAAAGACGCGCGAAAATGTTCCCATTACGCCGACCGTGTGGCCATTAAGAGACCGGTCCAGCGTAAAGAGAGAGTAAATAGTTTAGCTTGACGAAAGTACAAATCGCCTGCCGTAAGACGGAGTAAAATCGTTCTAGCTTTACACTAGTTTTGCAGAAGCACAAAATATCACCTGGCTTGGACAGTGTAAATTTTCTAGCTGGAGACATCGTTTTAGCTTAACACGAAAATAAAAATCGCTATAGCTTTACGGCACTGTAGATTACCTTGGACCCAACAGAATATTAAATTATCTAGCTTAACGCGGAAATACACGTAATCTAGAGATATTGTCCCGTAATTAGCAGTCTAGAATAGTCTTTACGGAAGTGCTAATCGTAGGAAATCGTATCAACCTAGTCTTAAATCCTCTTAAAATCGGGTCGAATCACTGATTCAACGCCAAGACATCAATTAAACTGTGGTAGAGGTCATCTGGTGAGAGGACAGTTATTTTTGATACAAAACGAAGCTAGCGTCGTCGGCAACGCATCCACAGGTGATCTGTTAAAATTTCTGTCTGCAAATAGAACACCAAGCGCAAGACGAGAAAATACCTAATTGGATTTTCTAAGCGATGGACCCCTCTCGTAAGGTTGCAGGCTACCAATCAAAATATATTGTCGGGATCCCGTGTTGTACTGGAACTGCTCGAGCGTGCTTAAAGTGTCTATCCGACCAAATCAGATATTTCATTTTCATCAAATTTGGTAATAATAGATATTGAAAAGCTAAAACTGAATTAGGTCCAAATTTGTATTAATGGAGATAGTTGCAGCTTTATCGTTGCATATTTGCCACAGAAGAAATTCAAAACCGCGTAGGCCGAATTGATATCGCCTGACGTCAAACTAGTAAGTCGCCCAGCTGATCCATAGAAAACATGTCTTCTCTCGCGACTATATAGAGTCGTTCTATATGCTATTTTATATTCTATATTCTATATATTGCAACAGCAATTATCACTTTCACGATTCTTATCTGTATCACTGAAACCCGAGTATGCATGCTTGGGTGAAATTACTATTGTGACATTTATAGTTACCAGTCCAATATTCGCGGTTTTGAAAGTTCTCATCCAAAAGCGAGTTCTAGGATTGCCGAGGATTATTTTTTTTAATTTTATTTTTTATTTTTCTCTAGTGCAGAGAATTTGATTAGTTAAAGCCGGGTCCCATAAGATATTTGGAAAACTGTCTGAGTCGCTTACACCGACGAAGCACAAACTATGCACGATAGCCACGAAGTTAAGCGCGTGATTCGAATTAGCGGTTACAGATTTTTAGCTTTTATTCTAACAAGTGGAAGCACGAAGTTGGATATCGTCATTCAGCATTTGATATACAGCGGAACACCTTATAATGAATGTATCGTTAACATTAACGTCTATGATACGCTGCTAAAATATAGCATAACAAGATTCACAACGCGTGCCAAACAAACAAGCTGGTCGACTATAAAAATTATGCTAAATCTGTTGCAAATCCAATTTGTGCTGTTCACCAGTGCGTTGCTAATACAGCTTAAATCAAAGTTGTTATTAATGAGGGTCTATTATAGAGGGTCGCCTTCACCGCTAACCGCCGCATTTTTTCCACTTTCACCGTTAACCGCAGCGTTTTTTTGTGTTTCACCGCCAACCGCTTCCATCGCTTTCGTCGTGTTCATCGGCTTCATCAATATTTATTTCTGCCATTTCTGTCGTTCGTGTTCGTGTTCATGAATATTTATTTCTGGCTGCATTTGCCTGCTGCATAGCGTCGACTTTGGTCCGACTCACTGGTCCGACCAGCTCCGACAAATGCAAATGGCCCAGGGACGTTGGTTCAGGTTGGTTGGCCCGCATGAGCCCGCGATGACGTTACGGTACAATATGTACCTATGTATACCGGATTATCCTAGAGCTCTCATGACCGCACCCAAATGTCCCGAGATAACCGAAAACCGTCTGAAAAATCTTGATTTTCCGCCACCGCACCATAGTTTCTTCACCGTAAACCGCCAGGAAAATGGGAGTTTAACCGTTAACCGCGTGAAAAAAATATTGGTTAATTTCCGCCACCGCACGAAAGCTTCTTCACCGAACACTGCCTTTAAAATGGACGTTTAACCGTTCACCGCGCCCCAAAACGGCTTAAAACCGCTCAACGCCAGACTATAATAGACCCCCGTTAATGACGATAGCCTTTCACCATTTTTCTCTGTAGCCGGAGCCAGGAACATGGCCTTATTATAATAGAATGTAATTGTAATTGTTCCATTACGCATTAAATCGTAAGTACATAACATATCGCTTAAAAAACAGCACACATTAGCAAATAAGCTAAGAGGAACACGTTGCCATAAGCCTGAGAACACTTACTTCATGGCCCTGGCAGTTTTCAAAGTGGCCCAACAAAATTTCACACAGAAAATCGAAGCTTTCAAACCATTGAACTAAAATAGAACTGGAACGGTACGTTTAGGCGGGAGATTTGAAGCCAAAATAGCGAGCTAGCCCCAGTCGTTTCACGCAAAAACAAACGCGGCAAAAACAAACATATCCGCCGCTGCCTCACAAACGCGAGAAAACGCAAGCATTCACGTAAAACATGCGTGTATGTATTTGACCCCCAGACACGCGTAATTGGCTTCAATCACGCAAATGGCAGAAGATCAGAAGTTAGCGTTCCAGTTCTATTTTAGTTCAATGTTTCAAACTCATTTCACACACGGCCGAAAGTACGAACACATGGCCGCGTGATACCAGATTGCGGTTAGCAGGCTATTCAACAGGCGATTCGCCAACAGAAGTATTTGGGACAAGAATCAGAATAAATACAAAAACACAGGGTTAAACCCAGGGCCCGAAATAACGGGCTGCCAAATGCCATATGGCAGGCCAAATACACAAACTGGCAGGTCAAAAAAAATTTGAACTGCAAAATGAAAAATAACATAGCAGGCCAAATTTTGCACCTTGGTTTCTCAATTGTTGCTGTTCAATGGGATTAGTAAAAGCTCGATCATGTGCTGCAGCACGATCGTCTTCAATCCTTAGTTGATTTGCGACATAGCCAAGTTTATTATATATAATGAAGTACTGTCGCGTCGTGTACGAGCCTTTGGATGATTGCATAAATTATAAAATATGGCGTCGCTATAACAATGCTAATATAGCAAGCTAGTACAAAATAAAATGAGAATTGGTAGTAATGTATTTATTTTTGATTGCGTTTAATTTCCGGCTTTAGTTTTGGCAGGCCAAAGTATGAAATGGCAGGACATAAATTACTTGGCCTGCGAAAAGAAAATGAAAGTGGCATTTCAATTTTTAGTTCTGTTTCGAGTCCTGAAACCTATGGTCAAACACAGGGTTGTTTTTCAAAGTTCCGTATTTACTAAAAACAGAAGTGAAAGAAAGCTATTTCGATTACAACTTCTCAACGCGCTCATGTTTCTTTGATATGCGCCGGATAACACACCATTCGATAGCCAAAAGATAGATTTTGCATATCATCACAATCATAGCTACTTGTGCTGTTATCCGGGCGATAACACCGGTGGCATAAATGTGTTATGTCACTGATATCACTTTTTGTCCCGCTTCGGGAATTCAAAATGGCCGACATTTTATGATATTTTCCCTCATGGGATAAAAGTGATATCACCTCACCCTTCATAATATTATAACCTCTACATATAAAAAATTTGCGGCGATTTAACCGGATAAATTTACGTGCCCTAACACGCTAAAGTTTGATTACCTTTTTTGAGACACACTGTATTTTAGATATTAATCGGAAATATTTAACATGGTAATTAATTTTGTAATTTTTTCTGTATCTATACTATGGTAAAACATTAAGTAAATTATAGTACATTCAATCCTCTGGAGATCTATTATTACATGAAACATTTACCAAGATACCACAGTAGGACATGGTAATAAATGGTTTGCCGCTTTGGCACTTAGCTACTGTACTAACACTACCAAACCTTTATAGGTCCACTTCCAACTAGACAACACCTACCAAGCTAAAGATATATAACACGCACATATTTCTAGACTAGATCTAAGCTCAATTATTACATATCATCCAATCATGCAATCTAAGTATAGTATAGTATATCATGGCATTGTTGTTCATCTCTGTGTCAACGTTTACCCGGAACTAGACATCGAATTATACATAATGAAACACAACCTTAAGATAAACGTCCATTTGCGGGATTGAAGCCAAAAGAAACGCATGTTTGGTCGTCAAAGTTATAACCGATCATGCAGATGTGTTGAGGTAGATTTTTGTGTCTATATTATATTTCCGACTAGCACTAAAAAACAACACAAAATCAATTTCCAGCCGATAATTTAAGAAAATTTAAAAAGAAACATACTCCGAATAATAGATCTATCTCTGAACTCAATATTTCAGGAAAACAAGAGGAGACACTGAAAAACAGTGATATTTCGAATTTTTTACAAATTCATCATCAGACTAAATTTACAAAGCTAATGTTAGAAATTTTTGAAACAACCTGTCCAATTTATTATTATTTTTGACACCAAAAAGATTTCTTATTTTACATCAAAAGAAAGACAAAATTCCTTCTCTATCGCGCTTTAATGTTATCTATCAAGTTACTGTAGCTACTTGCCCCGCTTGCAAAATGTCTTATGTGGGGAAAACTGAGAGATGCCTAGAAACATGTCTTCATGAACACGCAACTCAACACGAAACCAGTGCTATAGCACATCGCTTTCTACACTGTCAAGACGCACAAAATATCGCCAATACTAACATAACACCACTGTTACTGAATAATCTGACACAAAACCTATTGACAAACTCATTTCTCGCATGACCTATCTCATTCTTAACAACTACAAAATTATTTGTTCTAACACTAACGTTACTAAAAGCCGACTCTTAATAATGGAAGCACTTTTTATAAAGTCTCACATTAGCTTTGTAAATTTAGTCTGATGATGAATTTCTAATAAATTCGAAATATCACATATTTTTAATTGTCTTCACTTGCTTTCCTCAAAATTGAGTTCCAAGATGGATATATCATTATATATTTCCTAAAACAACACAGGTATCACAAAATCGACTGATTATGGGCCATCAGGCCATGTCACCTTAAATCTCATGTTCCAAACTGCAATAAAACTTGCACACGGGCACGCACGCGGTTATGGGATGGGATTGACGGTCGAAGGAAGAGGTAACCAGCCCACAAAAGTTACAGTACGTAAAGTTACTGTACGTAAAGAAGAAAGATCGGCTAAAGCAAGCACGCGTATTTATCAATTTTTCATTAACCTGCAAGTAAAGCTAATCGAGCTTTGAACAACCGGCCAAGATGTTAAAGTACCCGAAATAGAAGAATCAAGCCAGCGGGCACAACTGATGCACATGATACAGCGTTAAAACGACGTCATGATAGGCGTCGAGTCGACGTTTAAAACGCGTGGAAAATGGAAATTAAATGAACGTAATTTTAAACTGCGTCGAAACAACATTGCTTACGTCAACAAATCAACGTTGAAACTATATGATTCAGCACCCGACGTAGTTTCAATGTTATTACTACATCGATTTGTCACGTTGATAACAGACGACGGTACGACGTCCAACTACTCCGAGCTACATTCGACGTTGGAACAACGTCGATTTCGTGACGTTTAGTCAACGACGACAACACAACGTCGCAGCGATGTTGATTTCACGCACGTTGTCGACGTCGCAAAGTTTATTCCAGCTAAACTCAACGTTGGATCAACGTCGTGTACCCGCTGGGAAATAAGCCTACTAGTATGCATTTTTTTAAAAAGAAACGCCCCATGCTAATTTCTGAGCCGTACGGTGAGTTTGAATCTCGAACTCTAGTTCCGAACAATGTCTTAGACCCCTGTGTGAAAAGGGATGTGTCTCTCAGAGAGTCGACATGAATCGATTACAATTGCAAACTCGAATTGGTTTTACCGATACTGTTATTATCTATTGATTTACTTGCGCCAACTCTCGTCAACATTTGAAACAATTCGCAGTTGGTGAGAATGTCCATGACTGTGGCGGAAAAGTGAAAGTGATTTTCGAACTCTAATCAACTCTCATCATCTTCGTTTGACTCGTACTGTACTTAAATATTTTTCGCTTTGTTTACACATCAAGCCTCAATATAACCCAAAGATAAACCCCTACTCACACAGATGACGTCAAAGGCTGCATTGAAACCCACTGTACGCTTCAAAAATAGATGGGAATCGTGTAGTTTTTTGAAAACTCATTAAAAGCCTTGAAATAAAAATTGTTTACTCTATTTGAGAGACGGAGCTAAGGGTGGCAGCGTTCCTGCATTCGGATTCCCTCGGCGTCTGCATCGGCGCCTTCGTCGATGTCTACATTTTGCAGTGGCACAGTGGATCTGTTGTTTGGTAGGCGGTGCAATCCATTGTTCCAGAGCTGTCGGTACTTCTCTCTGGTTTTATCAGAAAGTAGGCAGTGGAAAACGAAGACGAGCAACCCATGGAGCGAGTTAAAGATACAGAAAAGACACTGGAACACAAGCTCGGTGCTGCTTATTGCGAGCACACCGAAAAGCCAGGTAATTCCAAGCAGAACAGAAATGGCAGCTGCCTGTCGTGCCTGTTCGTAGCCGATGATCTTAAATTCAGCTGTCAACTTGTTAATTTTGTTGCTACTCAACAGTGAGTAAAAAATGAGGACAAAAGCGATGGAATCCAAAGACAGAATTATCACAACGGGAACGAGGATGGCTGCCACAAATGCGTTGCCATGGGGACAACAACTGAAACATATATTAAATTTACATGTCATTGCATGAAATCAACAACTTTTCGAGGGCACGTTGCTTTTAGGCGTTGCCCTATTTGCGCGGGGATGAGTCTGGTCGCTTTTTCACCTGGCTACAACGCGGTAATCATATTCATTTACTCAAATTGTTATTCAAGATGGCGGCATCGGAGTCACGCGCTTGTGAACAAGTTATGGATTTTCCTTTAAATCACAACCAATCGAGGCAGAAAATTATCGCAACTTGTCTAGAACGATGATTAGCTTTCCGTTGAGGCTATAGGATCGCAGAACGGCTTCGAGATCCAAATCCTAATTGCATTGGTAAGTCCACTTATGTAGATTCATACTTAAAACATAATTTATTGGTCTCGGTATGAAAAACAAGCTATGTTGTTCCAAGTTTATGGGATTGGTGAATCTGGTCGCTGTACCCGTGGTAGATCTACCCCAATATGTACCTGTTCTTGCCAAGGTTATGATGGTGATATTCTGTGTAGCATATGCATGAACACACACTATTTCACAATTTCCCAGATGAACAAATGCAAGTATAAACTGAAATAACTGGATTTAAATCACTCTGCCGAAATTTAGAGTATTTTGCTAAAAACAAACTATGGGGCATCCTCATATTTCCGTCCGGTATCTATCATTCTAGCCAATCAGATTGCTCCGTTAGTGGTTCGGTTTTTCCCAATAGGTTTTTTAAGAAAATATGAACGACAGACAAATGGGCTCCAAATATGTAATTTTTCTCAGAAAAGACGCGAAAATGGATGATGACAATGACAATTATCACAGCAAAAGCGAATGGACGCCGGCAGTGACTGCATTTTGCTTGTACTGACTTTAACGGCTTCTAATTCTTGTCTATTCAAGATAAAAATTCCTCCATTTATCTGGGATTTCTGAATTCCTCGTATGAGGTTTATTTCGAAAGTCATTTTTTGTTTTAGTTTATAAATAGAGTCCTAAGGCTAAGACAAAAAAACGTTTTCGTGTTTCTATACGCTCATAGACAACGGGTTCTCGACCAATGAGCGCGTGCGCATTTAATTAGTTATATTATAAATATGTATATAAACGTTGGTAACTTACTATTTGGGATCTTCGTATTGATCATGTGCCACGCCTGCTGTTACTAATACAATTACAGCTGGAATGCCTATATAATTCAAAACGGGAACCAATTAGTGAGAAACGTAACTAGGTAACTAGACTTACGGATGTCAACATCTTATCTCCGAGATTTATTTTCGCAACCAAGGTAGAATTCCAGTTTATTGTTTATGGCAAAGGGAAAATGTTGAGTGCAAAAATATGTAAAAATGACTAAAATATTCGCGAATCCAAAGACAAAGTTTTGCTACTACAAAAATAATGTTTGATAATTCTATAACATAAAATTATGTGAAAAATGTGATTCTTTCTATGTTGGACAGACAGAAAATCTAAGGAAGAGAGTGACTTTACAACGACAACAGATACGACAACAAGAATATCGGCATCTAACCGTCACTAAACATCTATCAACCTGCAGTGGAAGACGTTTCAAAATAATGCCGATCTTCCAATGTCAAGCCAATGCCAATAGATTGCGCGAATTGGAAGAGAGTGATATTATAAATAAATTAAAACCTATAATCTTAACACATGACAAGATATATCTTGTAGCACACTGTGCTACAAAACACACCTTGGTGTGTTACAAAACACACCTTGTTTTAGAGTGTAGCTAACATTTTAGAAGTTGAAACTGTAAGTATTGTTATGATAATTATTATGTAACTGCCCTCTTGGGGGGCGGGGAGGAAGGCGGCAGCCATACGCAACATCACTGTTTTCTACGTATTATACGATTTTTTCAGCGCAACTGTGAAGTCCCAGTATGATTACCATATAGGTGCCTGATTCCTACGCTAAGCTATCTTCCTATTTAGACCGAATGTTAAAAGATGTTCGCTAGGGCGAGAAACTCGTAATTTCTATGTCACGGGTTGAGAGGGGATGCATGCTGACATGGAACTGCATGCTAACATGACTCACCCCAGGCCACAAGGTTGCTGATCCGCATGAATCTTGAAAAATTGCAGTTCATATCTTTGACAAATGCCACGTACATTCTGAGAATGGATATTGTCATCCACACGAACGTCGTCAATATAAAGTAGTGTAATATGATGGCTGCTACACGACAACCGGACTTTGACGCCCATGCGCCAGCCAAGAACACTACCAGTGTGATGGAAAGAGAGATGCAAAAGTTCAATAGGATCTGAGTAGGCCTGTTGTTATGATACTGCCTACAAGGTATGACAAGCGTTTGCATTGACGTGAGTTTCATTATTGAAAACGAGAGTTTGCTGTAGCTAGTGTCGCGTTTGCATCACTGATCCAATGAACGTTATGTAAAAAACTAGAAGGATAACTCAAGGGGAGAACTTGAAGCCAAGGCATTTTAGTTTTTCTGAGTTATGAGACGAAATACTTAACATGTGCTATATACCAAACTGAAGCTCTTGAAAAGCTATATTTGGTGTGCAATTTCTAAGATTGTAGCTCAAAGGAAATTCGTTAATAATAGTGCAATACTTGTCGTAAATTGGCCATTTTGGCAAAATTTGCCATTTTTGTATTTTTCAGTAACAAATTCCTTTTGAGCTACAGTCTTGAAATTTGCGCACAAAATCAAGGTTTTACAAGAACTCCAGTTTGATATACCGACGAACGTTTAGCGATATGTGTTTCTGCACTCAGAAAAACTATTTTGGCTTCAAGCAGCTTATGTCATGTTTATATGCAGTAAGCGTTCCAGTTTACATATATAATACATTGTACTTATCTCTAGGAATTTGGATAGGACGCCCAGTAGCATTCTTTGCGACCGAAATACTAACGTGTACACGCTCAAGATAGCCGCCAAGACGATATTTCCATAACAAAGAAAGCTTGGGTACTTTCACAGTGTGCTTTTATTGCTTCAGGAGGTTATAACAATGCTGTTAGCAATACTTGACAGTTTATTTCTGGTCTGTAAACCTCGGTAGTTATGAAATAGATAGCAAGCAGTAGTATTAACCGCTCAACAGGAAAACATATTGATAAGAAATGTTTTAATTTCAGGTTTTGTGACCCGACAACAAAATTCTATCTATGTTTTGATCAAAGCCTGTCAAAGAAGGTCGTTTACGATAAACAAATTAACAACTTGGAGATAATGTGCTTCAAATCAAACAGGTAAGGTATCAAATTCTGATTTATTCAATTCATTTCAGTTGCGGTACAAACCTGTGAAATCACCATACACGTAGTCACTAATAGGCTTCGCTCTGAATCACAACACGGCACGCTAGCACAGTTACTTGCATTTTAGCTTGTCGGTATTCGTTTAACAAGCAAAATCGAAATGTATATAATTTAACCTCAAACATTAACCATTCAGCCTGAGAATATCTCTATAATCAACACATGCATGCACTATCTTGGACAGTGGTACTCGGTCAAACTCGCTCACGGCTTCACACGGTGATTTGCAAAAAAGCGATCCAGGTTTATAGAGATCAGGTGTATATGTAATCTAGTGCCGTTGTGCATGGCGCACGGAATGCGCTCCCTAACGTCTGTTTTATGGGAGGAGGCTGCATGTTAGCTACTGTACTGAGGTTTGGTGTCCCCGCAATAAGACATGCCAAAGGGCTGGGTAACTGGCTCGCAAAACGCCACATTTTAGACGTCAACGATAGCCAGCTCACTACTGTCCCACTTTTAGCTTTCATATTTTATTCCACATTACTGAAATTTGACCTGAATATCACTATTGTGAGGATCGTCAATAGTAGTCCAACAAGGGATATGGCGGAGCCAATGTAACTTGGCAAGCTCAGGATCTTCTTGTTACCACTTGTACTTATTTGAGGAGTGGGGTCCTAGAGAAGAAAAATGTCCAATCAACAATGAATTTCAATAGGGCGTCTAATAAACGGTGCATATCGTCTCCAGTCGGCAAAAATTACCTAGTGGTATTGTGTATAGAAGCTATAGTTCCTTAAAACTGTCATAAAAGTAAAGAGAGAATTTATTTTATATGTGGGCCAAGCGCGGCACCACTTCCATGCACGCATCTCTGAACACATGGGGGTCTCTCCTTTGCTGGGAAAGAAGTGCAAGACAGCCCGGTGTCCAGTACTCACTAACATTGCAACGAAACAGCACATTTCTCTTCTCCCGACAATTTCTCTATTGTATCTTATCTTGATCTACTTCCAAACTCGAACCGCTAAACCGCGAATGCCTCCTTATTTCTCAACTTAAATCTGATCTCAACAAAACCACACCCTCAATTCCTTTGTCGATCACTCTTCTAACCAATCTTCTAATTAATATTTTGTAAATATCATTCATTATATATTGTGCAGTATTGTGATTCAATCCTTTATTCTGAACTAGCGAGGAAATATCAATAAATTCTCTCCTTATTATTGTATCATGGCATCCATGGAACAAATTTAAGCTAGACTCTGATATTCATCTTAAGATTAGGAAAAGACAAAGAAATACATGTTTAATCAGTGTCTCTATACACTGATACAAAACTGTCTCATTTGCATAAACTTCATTCAGAATTTTCGGAGTGTTCAAATGTAATGTTTTTAGACGCTTACTTCAGTTCGTTTGATAAGTAATTTACAAAATTCATGTTCGTTTTTAAACCAATTAGAGTTTTCTAAGTTTCCAGTACTGTTTTTAAATATTAATATATTTCTGAACGGTTAGCCCAATTTATTTTGTTTGTTAAAAAATTCGCGTTCTTTGTCAGTGTACTCGGATACTCGTACGCTTCGCACTTATGTCTGTAATACAAAACAGCCACTCATTTCGGAAATGCTACAAAGAAAATTCAATTGCTCCTTAAAATTATTTTTTGACAGCATTAACGTAACATAACATGTACCCACAAACTGATATTGCAAAACTCGATCATTCTCAGTGCATGTTGGCAGGGCCGTCCCGAGCGCTGATTGTTTGGGGGTTAAACGGATTGAAATACCTGATTTTTTACGCGTTAGCGCACGTTTTACCTGAAAATATTTTCCAAAGGTAAACAAGGAAACCTAGCATATAGCAACTCTTTTATAATGTTTAATTGGATTAACATGATCAAATGAATTAAACGTTGATTGAACGTAGACTTTATATATTTACAAACCATAATAGATCAAAATGAGCTGATATGGTAATTTTTTCTCCTGAATGATTAAGTTAAGATCAAAATTCAATGATCTGCTTATTGCACAATCGAATTATTTACCAGAAAATTTGTATTCAAGGGTGACACCCACCACCCACCACCCCCGGTCGGGACGGCCCTGCATGTTGGGCGAAATGACCAAATTCATTAGCCGGGATAATGCAAGACATCAATATTTGAAGTGCTAAGTATAAATGTACTAGTATATACATTTATGCAACACCCCTTGCTTGCTTCTTAGTCACATTAAAAACCATACACAGCAACATACCAAAATAAATACGCATTAGTCTTTCGGTGTTAAA
>JAOTOK010103619.1:0-14523 GCA_025770025.1 Virgularia gustaviana | reverse complement strand
TGTCACGGTCACCAATTGGGGACCGCCATATTGTTTAGCTTCGCGTGTAGTCATTAAACAAGCCTTGTGTCTCAAATTGTGTCTTTGGTTAGTATCGTTCTCCTAAACTGGCACAAGAGTTATATACTATTAAATAGTCTACATTTTTGACCTGTGAAATAAAGTTGAATTTTCATATTATATATAGGTGAACAGAGTGAAACAATGAATGTTCATAATTTGCTGCACTTAGAGGAGCAGCTTACGCAATTTGAACCACTCTGGACTCATTCAGCCTTCCCATTCGAGAGCAAAATAGCAGGACTATTGAAATGTTTTAACCGAACAAGAGGAGCAGCTGATCAGGTATATAGGGAGTGTACGCAATATACGGTATTGTTACTTATTGTAAGTTTTCGCTTAAATCTGTCAACTGAAGGTAACTGTGCTACACATTACATGGCTATTGGCTCCAAGCTGCCTAATGTAATGTTACTTTCTGCAGTTCTTGTTTAATTGTCAGAGGGTTAGAACAACATTCTATTTCTTTAGATGATCTTAAACTACCTTAAGGACAAGAGGTTGGACTTGTTGAAAGCTGAGCTATTAGAATCTTCTGACTGCCAAGATGTCAAAGACTTTTCCTCAAAAATAAGTGACCATCGAACAAGGTACATTTGACAACATACTAAGATTAATGGCTTTTTGTAGATTGAACGGATATGTCCGTATAATACATAGTGTTAAATAGTTGTATCTTAATTTCTTTAAATGCATGATTTGTATTGTAGATCCAATTGGGTAAAGTTGTCCGATTTTTTGTACTGCCCAGAAGTTTCTCCATACGTTTTGGATGAAACGACATCAATGCTTCTAAATAATAACAAAACTGATTCCAATTATGGAGTTGGAGATACAGTTCTGTGCACAGACAGAGTCGCGATACAGCCACAAAACGAGACAATATCACTCCAGACTGTATAGAAGAAGTGGTAATTCATGCAGTTCCATCATACAATATGGCAGTGACACAGAAGGAGACCTATATGGTGACATCCAACTTTTTCTTGTTGTCCAAGATGTGGCATTTGCAATTATAAAAACTGAACTTGATTTGCCCAATGACAATATTGTTTGTGAGCTTGTTGAGAATGGTACACTTGGCCAACAACACATTCCAGTAGACAGAGCTAGTGATAATGAGCAAGTACTAGGTCCGTGTTCGCAGATAAAAAGAAAGTGTATATTAGTAGAAGCCCAGGGAGATGTAGATATATTTGGGTACCTAACACCAGTTGTTGATTTCATGTGTAAATAGAATAAGATTAAGCCTGTTATTAATTATAACCATTGGAATTATGTTAAATAAAAATTTTACCTGTAATATAGAAAGAAAAATTAGTCGTAAAAAAATGACGTCCAAGACTTAATTGTCATTTCCTTGTAATATCGGACACGATTTTCATGCTGTTTTTTAAGATTGTGTAAATATATTACAAGATTTTAGTAATATTATACAATCTGCCTTTCATCATTTCATCAAGATTCCAGAAATTTTCTTGTGAGATGTTACAAGATTTTAGCATTTTCTTGTAAGATCTTTCAAGATTTCAGAAATTTTCTTGTCGGATCTTACATGATTTTAACATATTAGAAATTTTGTTGTAAGATCTTTCAATATGAAAACCTACAAGAAACGTCATTAAATCTTATAATATCTTACAAGATTCATGTCACAAGATCTTATCAAGATTTCTCATAAGATCTTACAGGATCTTACAAGATCTTGTAAGTTCTTGGCAAGATTTTCACCTGGGCTGTCCCTGAATAGTGGAGGTGGTGTAGGGTGTACTTTCTATCACCAGCTACTCGGTCTTCTGTGTTGTTTTCCATCATGTGTCTTAATGCAGCCTCATCTATTCCCAAATTGTCGATTTCACAATAATTGTATAATATAAAACAAGAATAGATCATTACAGGAGTATCGTCAAGCTTGTAATTCATGGGTTTTGAAAGGGCTTGACATCTTGCGTTTAATCTCCCATGGGCACATTCTATTTGATTTCTTACACTCCTTAGCATTTCATTAAATATGACTTGCTCATTGTTATAACAGTTTGAATACTCCTTCATGCAGTGGGGTAATACATATGCAGGGTCACTTATCAAAACAAGGGGCACCTTATCTCTTCCAAGGAGCAAACTTCTATACAATTTTGAAATTCTGCCTTCTTGCATGCCTTTATTTATATTTGAGTAGGCAAACACCTTAGCATCATGGGTGCCACCAGGCCATTGAATGTCAACATCAACAAATCTTCCTGTTGAATCACGTACAGCCTGAGAGAATAAATCATCTTGTATGAGAAGTAATTCTGACTGTTTTCAGTTGGTTTTTCAATCTCTATATGACTTCCATCCCCACACCCTAACACTTGTGGGAAAGCAAACTTTTCCAGAAAACAAGTCACTGACTGCTGGAGCTCATCACCTTTAGGTATTTTTAGGTACCTTGGACCAAGGTGCTCGCTGATTGCTTGACAAACACTTTTTATTGTTTGTGATACAGTAGGGACACTGACTCCAAATGTGTTGGCAGTTAATACAAGTCTCCCTTTCTCCTTCAAATGATAAAGAGTGGTTGCTAGTTTTTTCTCCGCAGGTAATCCTGGTCTTGGAGATAAAGGATCAGGAGAAATATAGGGCTTCAATTCGTTAGCCAATTGATCGAATTTGTCTTTGGGCATTCTGAAGTTCCTCATCCAATCTTACCAGTATACATTTACCCACCATTCATCCGTCCTTCCAGGGGCACTCCAAAATTCTCTTTTTTTGGTGACGACTTCAAATACTTTCTACTTGCTATCCGTTCCAGCGTTTCTATTGTTTTTTTATACGCAAACAGAACATTAATATCATGGATAGCATGAGCAGGCACGACAGTAATGAGAAGAAGTTGAATACTTTGCGCTTGCCCTGGATTTTCTATTTTGAAAGTGATATATAACCGGTGACAGATTGATGATCTATTATCGATCTTATTTTTGTACCGGCCTCATGTAAACAGCCACGAAAATCTGATTCCGGTCTGAGTTCGTACCGGTCTCATGTAAACACCCCCTTAGTCTTGATAACATAGAATAAAGTTCATTACCCATATCCATGATTATGATTAGATCTGCTGAGTATGTTATCTTACCCTTAGCATACTTATATAACAAAGGGTATATGCTCATAGCTACACATTGTTTTCCTGCATTTGCACCAAAGATACTGAAATCTTGAATATAAGGACTGTGAAGCGTTTTATTGGAATCTATGAATGTTGGACTGGGATTTGTCTCAATGTCAGTACATAGGTTAGACTTGCAACAGTTAATAATTCTGTGATTTAAGCTTTTATAAGCATGCCCCAAAGTGTCATTTTCATTAGCAATAAGTTGCAAATCATAACGGCCGAACAATTTGTTTTTCTTAGAACTGATGTATAGTAAATATGTAGCCCAATCATGGAAAACTTGTTCTTCGTCACTGCTAAATGAATAAAGAAGACAAGTATATGAAGATCCAGGTACTTCTTTTTTAATATAGTTATGAACCAGATCACACACGTTTGTACTATTCTCAAGAACATGGGGAAACTTTTTAGGTGTGATTCTATTAGGTACTCTATCACAACTATCAATAATGTGAACACAGATAGCACAATTAACATTCATTTTCTTAATCACAGTAATTGTGATATAACGTAACCTGCATTCATTTAGTATTATGTGAAAGCATTTGAGTTGAGATTTTTCGAATGTTGATTTAATAAACCAATATCCATATTTTCATTTTTCGCTCTCACGGATGGGAGAGGGAGCGACCATAATAAACAACGTTGGTCTATTCGTATTTTGCTGCTAGGACAGCGCTCTCACGAATGGGAGAGGTAGCAACCTTGAAAAACTCAAAGCATTTCTTAACTCCCAAGTGATATTGCCAAAGGCCCTTGCCATGATAAAAAATGGCATTTGGCAACTTGGAAAACCACAGATTGGTACATTTGCTGAACGACTAATGCCAGATCCTTTAGATTGCGAAATCAATGCATGGCAAAACATGCTAGATATCATTTATCTTGAATGTATGCAAAGAAATATCTTCAACAAATTAATTGAAGTGTTATCAGCGCCAGTAGGATCAAGCAACTTAGAAATGTTAAGATGTGGTGATGCTTCTGAAAGTGGTGATGCTTCTGAAAGTAGTGCTGCTGTGGCAGAGGCTTTGGCAGGTTATGTCAGCATACACTTACTAGCACCATTAGTGGTGGTGAAGCTGAAAGGAATGAAGAGCGACAACATGTGTGCAGAAGGTAGTTAACTGCAAACCTCACTTGGGAATTGCAGAAATTGCTAATACAAATGTGTGGTGCTCGAAAGCAGTTCCCAGTCGTAACTCCATCTTCTGTCCTATGTCGGTGTAGACTGAGCTATCTTGCTCATAAGATTATCGAGCACAAAAACAATGAGAACAAGCAGAGTAATAAGTTACCTGTATGCGTCATAGGTGGATAAGCAATAGCTCTTGCTAGGTATGGGTACAGGCTGGTTGACTGTTTAGAGTGGCAGGAGGAAACCAAAGGTCAAAGACTGAAGCGTTTTGCTTTGGCAAAAACTGTCCAATATCTGAGAGATGGGGTGTCTTGTTTAATAAGATTAATATTAGCATTGCTGAGCTTGAGGAGTTAGAGGATTTCTGTCAATTGTATTTTAATTTGATTGTATTTCAGGCTGTGTAAAGATCACAGCGTGGACAGTTGGTTATGCCATACCACACCATACTAGGCAACGTTTTGTCAAGTATGGTGTAGGACTTGGTTGGGATTAATTTGGGAACTTTGACTTGGAGTGCTCTGGAAATTTTTTCAATGGGCCTTCAACTCTGATCTCAAATGCTTTGGATTAATAACAGCCCCTGGCTTGCTTGAGCAGATGGTAAATATGTTGCATGGTTCACTCTACCACTCTCTAGTTTTTAGCTTTGTCAAGTATGGTGTTGACACAACCGAAATTCTGGTAACAATTCTGTGTCCTGTAGCACACCAATGTAAAAAGCTTAACGTTTTTTCTGCTATCATGTCACTTGCTATCACTTCACATCACTTCACATCACATCATCTAGTGTCACTTGACATCACTATCATATGCTATTATTTCAAATCACTGATCACGTCACATCACTTTGTTTCAGTGCAGCTGTCAAAAGGCCGAAAATATTCTCGATTATTTGAACGGTCATATGTCAAAGTTTACGACTGATTGAAATTAACCAAATTATGAAAATGAAGTTGAAGATATCCTCTACCACAATATTACATTATATTACAGAATATTTTTTTTTGGAGTGACTGCACATTCTACAAATCCGATGCAAGCTTCCCAACAAAATTTACCCAGCATGCCAAAACAACATTTTTCAGGTCTTCTGGAATTGAGCTACGATTGCCATGATTGCCATGTTCAGCATTGAGATGTTTGGCAAGATGTTTGCTGTTTGGCAATGTCAAGAGAAGCCTAACTATGGCATACAAAATCTAGATGCAACTTTAGCAGAAAGATGTGCTTTAAAGCTCGAGTTTACTGGGCCGCTTATTGACGGCTAGTTGCGACAAGTTGGTACATTTTTCACGAGTAAATCAGGGTGATCAACGAATAAAGGGCTGATACCACCTGTTAAACTGTATATCCCATGTTCCACTTTCGCCATGTTTGCACAATTTGCGTGGATTATGGAGCTGCGCTGACAAGCATAGAGCCAAAAAGGCAAGTACAAAAGGGAGATAAACATTAGCATAATAAATTTAGTTAGCGCAAGCAAGATTTTCTCACCCACCCGACTTGGTGCAGACGATGAGGTATTAGAAAATTCCATTATGCCAAAGTGAAGAAAAATGGTAGAACTGTTCTTGAATACCAAGCCAAAGCAGCTGTTGTTGTCAGTGAGTGCACACTGATTATGTTTCAATACTCAGGGAAGCAAGAGAAGGTTACTGTGACATTCGATGTCCAAAGATATGACAGTGACGATTTTGCTGTAGATTTGCAGCTGCAAGCTGTCTGCAACAGAAGCCCTGACAAAATATCACAATTTTATTGAACAAATATTCTCCCATGTACAAGATTAAGTAGTAATAATAAAGAGACATAACAAAATTGTTGCGTCTGATTCAGTTAGTTCAATTCCCTAACTTGCCTTGGAATTGCAGTTTTGAACACATTTGATTTTGTTATTGATCAGAAATTTCACTTTTTTTGGTTTATCTAAGATTACTGTAGCTAGTTCAATGTGATTATATTTATATTAACCCTTTTATTCCCAAATCAGGCAGAGTAAAATACATAAGTAGGCAAATGGCAACAGTGGGGATGAAAGGGCTAATCAAGAATTTATCTCTTGTATACCAATGTATGTACAGAACATGAAGAGTTTTGGACAATTCTCATTTTTGTGGGCATTGGTTAACTGGTCGAAACATGTTTTGTCAAATATATTATTGTCAGATACACCTTTTATACTTTTTGCATTGATTTGCCAAATGCAAGATAACAAACATATTTTCACTTTTATGGTAATTTTCTTTAAAGAAGAAAAGTGAATAAGAAGATAATTGCCCTGAGACAATATATTATACTGTAGCAATAATATATTTTGTTGGTGATTGCATGGGGATATTGTTCGTGGTTTATTTCATTAAATTATATCTGTATAGAAATCATTAAAACATTCCATCTTTGTGGTCATTATGTGTTAAAATGTATGTACAATTTAAAAATTTCGAATTACAAATACTTACCTAAATTAAGTAAAATAACTTATTACTAGACTACTGAAGTTATATTTTATTTTGTGGGTTAGTATTTTGCGAGAAACTTCTCGATAAGAAACTGTAGTCAAGACTCTTGATGAAGTTAAAAGCAAGACGGTGAAAATCGATAATATAGAACAGTCCTTAAACTTCATGAGCGATAAGTATGACGACCTGAAAGTAACAGAGATGGAACAATCGAATAAATCATTAATTAGTGAAAACAAGTCTCTTCGAGAATCACTTCATGATTCGAATAATCAACTGGATCAACTGAAACAAGAAATCAACAACAGTACACAAGAAGGGAAAAAGTCTGGAAATTCGTACCATATCAATTGGATGAAAACACCAATCAAATCATATCAAGTATTGGGAAACAAATTGATATAGATGTTTCCGATAATGATATATCTGTAAGCCACCTCCTAGCTCCTGATAATCTAAATTCAAATTCTTATTCAAGCAAGTGTCACCCCGCTATTATTGTGAAATTTACTCGACGTGATATTCGCGACCAATTCTATAAAGCAAGAAAGCATCTTCGTATGGTACCACGCGAGATATTGGCATTACGAGGTTACCGGAAAGCAAAATTTATATATCAGAGTTTAACCCAACCAAAAAAAAATATTCAATAAATGACTTGATGCAAAGAAGCAATTAAATTCTAAATTCATATGGACTATGTATGGTAGGATCTATTTACGTAAAGATGAAGCCAGTCCATCTATCAATGTTACAAACATTAATGACATTATTTCATTAGATAACTATCAACTAGCTTCAATATTATATAATAATAAATGTATTTTGATACAAATTCTTTACCTCAATTGGAACCAATTGTTTTACCTGGCTTCAATAATAATAATAGTAGTAATCTCTCTTTTATTGATCCTGATATAAATTTGCCTCTACAACAAATTTTAAATACTATACTACTCAGGACTTTTTGGACAGTAGCCAAATCCAAACTTGTGTGAATTCTAAAAGCTTTTCTGTTCTTCATTGCAATATTAGAAGCTTAGCAGCCAATTATGATAAGCTTGCATTTATGCTTTATGAACTTAAACATTCCCTTTCAATTATTGGTCTGACAGAAACAAAGTATAAAATAGATAGCCCAGGTGGAAGTCTTATTAAGGGCTTACTGTATTTTGCAAAACGAAACGAAACGAAATGATTTGTAATTTGCGAAACGAACTTTCGAGACGTTTGTCATCAAATTGTGTTCAGGAGACAAAGTTATATCTAAATAAGTCAGGTAATTCTGTGGAAAGTCAAATTATGTTGGTAAATAACAATCATAGCATGCCAATGTCTGTAATTTGCGAAAAGGGCTTTCTATTAGGAATTGCGTGATGTTTGTTAGCAAATTGTGTTCAGGAGACAAAGTTATATCTAAATAAGTCGGGTAATTCTGTGAATTTTCAAATTGTGGTGGAGAATGACATTCACAAATATGAATCATGCCCAGTACCTGTGGTTAAAATTACGAGAGGTTTCTTGTGTTCAGGAGACAGAGTTCTATCTTAATATGTCTGACTTTACTCTATAAAGACTCTCGGATACATGCTGTATACATAAGGTATATATATCACTTGGGAATCACGGTTGGCAGAAGCGAGTAGCACTCTGCCTCTCACCTCTAGTTAAGCCCGGTTGAGTATGGTTAGTACTTGGGTGGGTGACCGCCTGGTAAAAATAATACTCGGTCGCTTAAGTATGTGAGCTGAGTTATGTTGGTCTCCCCTGTGCTTCGAAGGTTTTTCTCCGGGTACTCCGGTTTTCCTCCTTCAGTAAAACCAACAAATAGGTTACATCAATAACTTACCGTCGTGTGCCTCGCATGGGACCAGGAGTCCCGTTCGCACATGTGCCGTTTGGATGTATATATCCAATAAAGTTGATAAGTTAAGTCACTGGCAGATCAAGTAAATTCCCAACTCTCTTACCACTCCACTCTCATTTTTTAACTAATTTTCTTGGTTAGGAAACTCTCTACTCCAGAAGCAATACTGAGCATTATGTAACACACATGTTAGGCAAGCTAATAAGCGTTACTAGTCCACAACATATATGTAATGTGTGAGCGATCGCGACTCTTAACGAATCATCACAAGAATCACCAAAAATGATTCGATAATGATATAACTTTGTCTCCTGAACACAATTTAAAAGAAAGCCTGTCGTAATTTTTAATACAAAATTTGTTTCGCCACAAATTCAGAGACATTGGCATGCCTATGATTACTATTTACCAACAATTTGACTTTTCATAATTTCACTTATTTAGATATAACTTTGTCTCCTGAACACAATTTGATGAAAAACGTCTCGTAATTCCTAATAGAAAGTTCGTTTCGCAAATTACAGATTGTTTCGAAATACAGTAAGCCTTCTTACAAGACACCATTTCTTACTAAGATCTTGTAATAAGATCTTTGTAAGATATTTTTTAACAATTTTGTTGGTAAGAAGTTACTAAGATCTTACCAAGATTTTTTTCCACTCTATATTTATATTAAAATGGAGAAAAATATAAATTGATATAGCAGTATAAAGCATCGTACTGTAGTACAATTTATTTACTACACAATGTGTGACCACATATATATGAAAATTATTATTTAATATTTTACAGCGTTTATTAGTAATCCATCGATTATATCCATAAATCTAAGATCTTAAGACTCCAATCAGAACTTACAAAGCTTTTCATAAGATCTTGCAGTGATTTTCACCAGATCTTAGAAGATTTTCATAAGATCTTACAACATTCTAATAATAAGATCTTACAAGATTTAATAATAAGATCTTACAATATTTTGATAAGTTCTTACAAGATTTTAATAAGATCTTATATAAGATTTTGATATTTTACAAAGATTTTATTAAGATATTATAAGATTTTGATACCTTACAAAGATTTTTCATGCTTGTTATCATTCAAAGATTTCTACAGTCTAATTTTATGCAAATTCTATTTGGATTCAGTCATCAAGTATTTTTTAACCAACATATAAACCAGATTTATCATATTTACAATTATTACAGTTAACAATTTTCCGGGAATGGTGGTGCACATGTGTACATGGTCTCATAATACAAACGGTATATCATCTAATAAATCTAAAGTAGAATTAATCGTGTTCAAATTGGGTATCAATTGCCACTAAATATCCCATTTCCAAATTTTCGGTTGGAAGGTGTAAACTCTTGTATGGTGGCCCAGGACTGCCATTCAATATTTTCTCAAGTTTATCAATAAAAAAAACGATTTCTAGAATTTTTTACTCTATTACTATGAAAAAATGTTTATCAAAAATAAAAAAAAATGTTTAAAAATAAAAAAGTAACAATTATGTATAGAAAGAAATAAATTCAATTCCGACTGATTCCGACGGCCCAGGGCTGACATAGTATACCAAGATTCTTAGCGCAATTTGCGCTCACATGATGACGTCATATACATGTGTTCGGGCCAGTTCGGATCGAATAATATTTATAGCTGCATTTGCAAGCGATATTTTTGCTGTTGTATTGCGAGCCAAATTCAGTGAATTCAATATGCCCAAAGAGGCTAAAGAAGAAACAAATAACGAAGACAAATGGAGGAGATATGAAGACAAAAGGAAAGCCAAAAGAGATATCAATATGAAGAAAACGAAATCGAACGCCACAACAAAGGATGTCAAGCTTCGTCGTGATCAATTAATCATACAAAGATGGAGCGCCACAGTCTCAGGAAAAGCCCAGAAATTTTCATGAATAGGCCCCAGAGAATTTGTACCGTATCCACAGGATGACCTCACTGTTCGTGGAATTAAGAAAGCGTGTTTAGCTCATTTTGGGCGACGAGTCAGTGGAATGGAATGTGATATTTTAGCAGGTGAGCAAGGACCATCCTGTAATTCTCTCGAACAGGTAAACATAAACAAAGTCACTCACGTCCGCTTTGTGACCTGCGATCATGAAGCCGTATCGGTGCCAGACACGGACTCTAGCGAGGAAAGCATCCCAGTAGCCCCAAAGAAGGCCAAAAATAGGAAGCATGTTTCATTTGATGAAGTATTAGATGAATCCCCCTTGAGTGAGAGCCCCCGACCCAGTTCTTTGCCACTGCCACGAAACGTTGCCCCTGCGAAACTGTACCCCAAAAGCCTTTCAATTTCCCAAATATTGAAGCTATTTATGCTAGTCTATACTGCGTTGCAATGCCTTTGGGGCATACTCCCTTCTCTGCGCGTTGTCAACCAGCAGTACAGTATTGTTTACGTTCAACTCTGTTGGTTAATCGCATTATAAATGCGCAACCTTCTTAAAACTACAAAACCTTACCTTTGTCTAATTGAACCAGTTGTTCTTGCACGTTAATATAATAAAACGAAAGCGGTTCGTCTGATTTATTGATGGGTTCTTTCCCAAAAAGTTGGCGGGTAGCGTTGGAGCATGCATTGCTATTTTGCTGTTCCTTGCACCCTCTGCACAAAACGTAATGTTTGTTAGACAAGGATAATTCGCTTAAACGCTTTTCAAACGTATAAACTGAATTAGCGCAATCGGATCCAGGGGAGAGAAAATTTAGAACTTTCAGGACATTGCTTTTGGCAGATCGTGAGAAATTATGCTTTTTAAACAGAGCAAGTAACACTGCATCATGATGACACTCAGTACTTTGACCATACTGTAGTAAGGTATTTGTGGTTGCTGACCACACAGAACAGCATCAGACCATGTTTGGTTTAAATGAACAGTGAAGCAAAGATCATTATAATCCAATAGCATCCAGGAGAAATCCAAATTGTTAGTACATGGCTGGTTCAACCATTGGTACTGGGTACTTGAGCACATTCTAGAGTGATAAGCTATCGTTGGTTGGTAGAGCAGACTGATGGATGATATCCGGTGAAGCAGGAATGTTCGGTTAAAATATTTGGGAATAGAGTTCATGATATGACCAGGCAGCACCACAGGTTCAACCTTTGTGGAATTGCTCCATTGTGTGGCATAATATACCATTTCCATTGTATATTGAAGCAGTAATGTTTGGTTTGAATGGAGTTAATCATACTCCTTTGGTCTCAGAACAGTAGCACCGTTGGTTCAACCATGATTGTAAAATTGTTCCATTAGTTTGGCACAATGTACCATCTCCATGGATGTACACTGAAGCAATAATGTTGGTTTGAATGGAGTTAACCATACCCCTTTTGGCTTCGCAGTCTACAGTAGATGGCGTCAGAAGGCCAGGGTTCAACCTTTGTAAAATTGTTCCATTGTGTGGCACAATGTACCATCTCCACGTATACCGAAGCAGTAATGTCTGGTTTGAGTGGAGTTCATCATTCCTACAACGCTTCGCAGTGTAGATGGTGTCACAACTGCATGGTCGAGCATTGTGGTGAATAATATATAGAGCATGATAAGAGCCTTAATCCCTTTTATTATTTGATCAACAATATATAAACATAGATTCCTACGAGCGATATATACACATACAACAAAAGTTATGCCGATAAACATTGATATATTTCCTACAGTTTACACAACTTGTTTCTTCCTGGTCTTCAGTATATTTACCTGACACGTCTTCGCTCTTGACAATCTTGTTCAGATATCTGTAGCACTTCTTCATGACACAGTTCATTGACAACATTGTATTGTTTTCAACTGATAGTACTAGTGAGAACTCGTGAGATTGATTTGAGATTCTTTTCAGTTTTGTCAGAGATTTCATAGCAATATTTAGCAACTTTTGGTAAACATGAAGTTGAAAAGCATGAGAGCAACAGAACACCCCGTTTCGAAAACGCTCGGCATCTTTTAGTGTAGGGCTACTGTGCTCGGCGTGTGCAGTTGTATGTAAGGTGAGCGTTATGGTAAAGATGGCACTTATCAGCCACATTTTAACCATCTTAAGATAGCTTTCAAGTCTGTTTTCTTCTGCTGCAAGCTTGCAATTAAACTCCAATCTCGAACAATCGGCGATTCGGCGTGTAAAGTGAAAGCTGCTGACCGGACTGCTCGCTTTACGTCTGCGGGTTATGGCACACGATATTAGGAGCCCGCGTTAAGGAGCTCGACATGAGAGGAAATGAATAATGAACAGGAGGGAAACCTTAGCTTGGGCTTACCATAGTAGCCCAAGCAACAAGCTTTTAGGGAAGTCATGCCTGCATACTCTAGCAAATACTCATTCATCAAAAAGTTGATTACATCCCTTGCTTCTTAGTGCTGAGATCACTTCTCCAGCATGAAACTTATGACATTCCTAACAGATGTAACTCTTGATTAGTACAGTAGTCTAAAACATCCATTTGTTCTTCCTCAAAAATGATAATAGCACCTGCATGATTATCTACAGTATCATGCAAGATGTATACATATATTACCTGAGAAGGTTTATCTTTTGTATGTTGGTAGTTTTCGACAAAGTTATCAACATCATTCTGGTCAGCAAATAGTAACATCTTGTAACGAGATGATATACTTACATCTGCTCTCCCTTTGCGTCTTGCTAAGCCAAACCATGCATCCATACACTCAATGACAGTACTATTTTCCTGAATTTAAATATTTAACCAAATTAATGTTGAATATAAAAATAATTTGGGTGTTGACATTGTGGTGTTGTTTGCCATGATTAAAAAACATATTAGGAACATTAAGGATATTTCATAATTATTTTTTAATTTAATTTAATTTGATTTAATTTAATTTAATTTAATTTAAAATGTCTCTTAAACAGTATAGTCAATGTACACCACAGGGAGCCCAACTTGCGCAGTGACTGTTTAGTCATACAAATTTATTATTCCTTGTTTCGGTTGCGTGGTGTCAACGAACCAGTATTATTGTAGAGACTAGAGCGCCGCAGATCAATGTGACAAAACGCGGCGGGGTGCTAACGCACTGAAAGCTGAGACGCAGGACGCAGGAGCTGAAGTCTCATCATATAGCGTGTAAACTGAGATGCAGCAAAGTGGGAAAGCTGAGATGCGCGGAGCGAGAGGAGAGGAGAGAAGAAAGGGATGAAACTCCACGCCGTCTGTGTTCAACCTGTTCCATAAGTAGCTTGGACAGTGTGGATCACGTTCGGAACTCGTCGGATGGCCTCAAAGGGGAAGTCATGGACACTTGCTGGAGTGTCACATACATTTTCAGGTTGCTCGGATGCGGTCAAAGAACTGTGAACAATGACTCCCAATTTCATTCAATTCATGCTCTGACAGACTGTCAAGAAATAAATCATGCTCAGGTTGCAGTTCACTTTGGTCTGCAAAACGCATTGAACACTCACGATTATTGCAGCATAGGCCATTGGGAAGAGCAGTCTTACTTTTAACTGTGTTGTAAAATTCACCAACCCTACGGTCTTGCTTTATCAGCTTCCTTTCATCAAAACCGATGGGCGATAGCCCCTCTTTTGTAGTCACACGTGAACATGCTACACATAACTGGCCGCATGTAAATTCATTACCACTGTGAACCACAACAGCATCAAAAGTCATGCCTTGCGCCTTGTGCACAGTTAATGCCCAAGCCTACCAAGTGTGCTTTGGGGATCTTTGTGGTGATTCCAACTGTTGGAAAAGACACGGTTGGACCATTATCTTCCAAGAGAACAACTTTGCCTCTCAAGCCATTTCGCAGCTTTGTGGATACGTTATACACAAGCATAACTTCGG
>JAOTOK010103286.1:0-14528 GCA_025770025.1 Virgularia gustaviana | reverse complement strand
CTGTGAAAGCATGGCCTATCGATCCCTTAGTCTTTACGAGTTTTAAGCTAGGGGTGTCAGAAAAGTTACCACAGGGACAAGTGTGGTTTTTTTATATGGGTTTCCCACCCCCCCAACCCCAAATAAAAACATCCCCCTTGTATATTTAAAGTGGCTATGTAACGAATTTTTTAATGGGTTTAGGGCTATCGAGCCACAAATCAAGGCGCTGGGTAAGTGCAATTTTGCTTGATCAACAACGGGAGATTTGGGGTTCTTAATAAGAGCCTTTCTGGAGGGGAATGAGAACTTCGACAAAATGGTTGGTGCCTTATTAGAGGTAACTAATGTGATGTCCGCCTTAGTGGCCAATCATGTTATTGTCAGAGCACGTCTTCGAAACGGTCTTTCTGGTGTTTCTTATGATCCGACAATAAAAATTTTCTTTTGATAAGGCACTTTAAAAGTGGTAGTAAAGTATATTATATTAAAGAAAAATTTTCACCACAATACAAAATGGCCTTTTACTTATGTTTCTGGTCCTCCGGGAATGAAAATTTTCAATTGATAAGCCACTTTAATGTGGGTCAAAAAGTGTATATTAAGCATTTTTTCCATGGGCTGTTTATAGAGATAGTTATTGTGGCATCTTGTGTATTACTAAACACTCTTCAACAACCGAAGTTGTGGGGGTTCTTATAAGAGCCTTTCTGAAGGGGGGTGGCAACTCCAACAACATGGTTGGTTGGTGCCTTATTTGAGGTATCTGATGTGATGTCCTCTTTAGCAGCCAATCATGTTATCATCAGTTTGGCAAAGAGGTTTGGTATTCTAAATTGGCTAAACCATTGAAACACCTGGGCACCAATTAGGCAATGTAGGGTAATTAGCATGCATTTGGCATTGTAAACAATCTGAAGTGAAACAACAAAAAATAACTTTGAGAAGCATTTTTTCGCAGATGTTTTTTCTCATCAGACAATAAAAATTTTCGTTTGTTAAGTCAATTTAACATGGCTAATAAAGTATATGTTAAACAATATTTTTTTCCGCAATGCAATGTTTCTACAAATATTTTTTTTTTGTTTTTTACTAAAGCTCGTCCAACAACGAAAGATGTGGAGGCTCTTTCTGGAGGGAAATGACATCTTCGACAACACGGTTGATGCCTTATTTGAGGCAACTAGTGTGGTGTTTGTCTTAGTGGTCAATCATGTTATCATTAGAACATCCCTTCGAAATGGCCTTTTAGTGGTGTTTCGTATGGTCAGATAATAAAGAATTTGTTTTCATAACCCACTTTAATATGGGTAAAAAAGTATATATTAAAGATGATATTTTTCTGTGAAATGTTTATAGAGATAGTTTTGGTGGTGGTATCTTGTCTATTACTGAAGCTTGTCCAACAACTGGAGTTGCGGGGGTTCTTATAAGGAACTTTCTGAAGGGGGGTGTCAACTTCGACAACATGCTTGTTGCCTTATTTGGAGCATTTAATCTGGTGTTCTCTTTAATGGTCAACCATGTTATCATGACAAGACCGCTTCAAAACTCTCATGAGTTTGGCAAACATGTTTGCGATTCTAAATTGGCTAAATCATTCAAACACCTGGGCACCTATTAGGCAATGTGAGTTAATTATCATGCATTTGGGGCAATGTGTAATAAAATAACAATGGAGTACATAAAAAACTGTAAAATAACTTTGAGAACCATTTTTTACCAGATGTTTCTTACCATCGGAGAAGAAAAATTTTCGTTTGTTAAGTCAATGTAACATGGCTAATAAAGTATATATTAAACAAGATTTTTTTCCAAGATGCAATGTTTGTGCAAATATTTTTTTGGTTATTGCTAAAGCTTGTCAAATAACCGACAATCTGGGGGTTCTTATAAGAGCCTTTCTGGAGGGGAATGGCAACTTCGACAACATAGTTTGTGCGTTATTCGGGGCATATAATGTGATGTTCTCCTTAGTGGCCAATCATGTTATTGTCAGAGCACGTCTTCGAAACGGTCTTTCTGGTGTTTCTTATGATCCGACAATAAAAATTTTCTTTTGATAAGGTACTTTAAAAGTGGTAGTAAAGTATATATTAAACAAAAATTTTCCCCACAATACAATGTTTCTAGAAATGTTTTTTTGTTCATTACTAAAGCTCGTCCAACAACCAAACACGTGGAAGCTCTTATAAGAGCCTTTCTGGAGGGGAATGACAACTTCGAAATCATGGTTGATGTCTATTTGAGGCAACTAATGTGGTGTTTGCCTCAGTTGCCAATCATGTTATTGGCAGAACACCGCTTCGAAACAGGCTTTTATTGATGTTTCTTACCATCAGACAGTAAAAATTTTCTTTTGATAAGCCACTTTAATATGGGTAAAAAGGTATATATTAAACATGATATTTTTTCCGCAATAAAATTTTACATAAATATTTTTTTGGTTATTACTAAAGCTCGTCCATCAACCAAAGATGTGGGACTTCCTATAAAAGCCTTTCTGGGGGGGCGGGGGGTCAAAACGTGAGCAACATGGGTGGTGCCTCCTTCGAAGGGTCCAATGTGATGTTCACCTTAGTGGCGAATCATGTTAACCTGAGAAGAACCCTTCAAAATGCCTACTAATTTGCCTAACACGTTCTCGGTTCTAAAGCTGCTAAATTCTTTAAACACATGATCATCTACTACGCAATGTGAGGTAATTAGCATGCATTTGGCATGCTCATCCATCTGGAGTAAATGGGCAATGGCGACTTGTTAAGATTTAAAATAACTTTGGGGACGATTTTCTACCAGGTGTTTCTTACCATCAGACAATAAAAATTTTTCGTTTGGTAAGCCGCTTTAACATGGGTAATAAAATATTTATTAAACAAGATTTTTTTCCCAATAAAATGTTTCTACAAATATTTCTTTGTGGTATCTTGTTTATTACGAAGCCCCTGTTGAATATATTAATGTGAACCATATTTATTTAGAATTTTAAATTTTTTCCCATCCACATATTTACATTTTTTTCTTGTTTTTCTTATTTTTGCCCCTAACAAAATCATGTTTAGTACCAAACCCTGTGTTAAATAATGTAAGAAATGAACTATATTTACATTTTTTTCTTGTTTTTCTTAAGTTTTTTCCCAATATATTTTTCCCTAACAAAATCATGTTTATAAGAAAAGCATGTGTTAAATAATGTAATAAATTAACAATATTTACATTTTTTTTCTTGTTTTTCTTAATTTTTTTCTAATATTTTCCCTCTAACAAAACCATTTTTATTACCAAAGCCCGTACCAAATAATGTAATGAATGAACTATATTTACATTTTTTTGGTTTTTCTTAATTTTTTTCGCTAACAGGTTCTTAAATATAAATGGTTTCTGTTTATTATAGGTGGGTGTCTACAAATAGGTATGTTTTCTCTCTATATATATATAACGTAGACATGTATTGTCACCATTGTTATTTTTTGTTCTCTTTTTTGGGTGTTGTAGTGGCGGTTTTCTTAGGTGTTGCTAGTTTCTTCATAGGAGGTGTGCCTGCACCTTCTGCATCAGAAAAGAGTGTCTGCAGTCCTCGTTTAACACCTTTCTTTGCTGGTGTTGGTTTCGTTTCTTCTTCTGAAGATGTCTCTTCAGAAGAAGAGGTCTCCTTTTTGGTTGTTGCTTGTTGCTTTTGGCTGGTTGTAGGTTGTTCCTCCTCCTCTTCAGATGATGTATCATCTGTAGAAGAGTTTTCTTCAGTGTTTTGTTTTTCGGGTGTTTTTGTCTTGTTGGTTTTCTTTTTGTTTGGTGGAGTTGTTTTCTTTGGGCTCTTTCCTTTCTTATTGCCGCTCTTGCCTTTCTTTTTGCTTGGTGTTTTGGCTTTTTCGTCTGAGCTTGTCTCTTCGGGAGAACTTTCAGAGGTTGTTTGGTTGTTATCATCACTGTTGCTGTCATCTTGCGATGACGATGAGCCTGCGAACGCATCTGTGACATCTTTAGCAGCCTGTCGTGACACAAATGTACTGCCTTTCGTGCCTTTGCCATAAGGTGCAAGGAGGTAATCTTTCATGGCTGTTGCACTTTGTTTTTTTTTAAAAAGTACTGCTTCTTTTGTGCAAGGGACGACTTTCGTTGAGTATTCTTTCGGGTGGCGGAGGAGAGCAGTTGCAATCATGTGCTGGGTTGCAATCGCAAACATAGCACCTGAGATATGGAACATTTGGTCCATAATTGCATCCAGTTCATTGTTAGCAACAATGTTGTTCAACGCTTTTTTGGCATCCTCCTTCTTTGCAGAAGAGGATTGTTTGTTGTTAAGTATTTCAAGGCTTGGCATTATTTCCTGAAAGTGTGCTTTTGCTTTTTGGACAAATTTTTTATTTGCAACGGATTTGCCTTCTTTTTCCAATATAGCAAAGTTGTTTGCTATTGTGTCTGCATACTCGGAAAGGGCCACATTTGGTCTGGAGAGCCATTCACATGTGAATGTTTGCAATGAGTTGAAAATTTTGGCAGGTTCCAGGGTTTCCTTCGCAGGCCCATACGGTGTAATAAAGCTCCTTGGGAATTGTTGGAACCATTTGACTCCTTGTGCTTTTGTCAGATTTGACTTTTTTGCCTTTTTCATCTAGGGTAATATATATGAATTATATTGAGAATACAAATTGGCTAAGAGCATTGCAATTACATTTTGGTTTGCACAGCAGTGGAATTACAACATGTCTAATTGCACTATGGCAGAAAACTACGCCTGGGGGCGAGTTTGGGTAACGAACATGGCGGACAACTATTGCTATTTTTAAAAGTTGAAAAGTGTTTTTTTTCCCGACTATTTGCCAATTTTATTTCAAAATTGTTAGGAATTGCAAACTTTAGGATGTAATAAGCACATTGGGTGGGTTAGAAGCAAAAAAGACTAGGTGGGTTAACAAAGATATTTTTTGGCCTACATTAATAATAGGTAATAGTATGGTTTTTCGTGCGATTTGCGAAAACATTCAGTTGTGGGTTTTTAACCCTTTCCCTGCTATACCGGCCAAAACCAGCCACTTTCTATATTTTACTCTGTCTAACGCCAGACGATTTTACTTGTCAAGGGGAAGCTCCAGCGAAGAAAGGGTTAAAGTCAGCAAATTACACTCGTCCTTTCCACTCGTTCTATTTTGATAATTTTAAAAAACTCCCTTGTTTTTCCAAAATTGCACTTTGGACCATACTATTATCTATACGAATACATAAATGCGAATGGGTATGTTAGCTCCCCTTATGCTATCAAGAACTAGAATGCTTAGATAAAATGCAATTGTTGGGCTTTGTGGAAGTTTTTGTTCAGGTGGAGTGGGGTCTTGGGGGCGGTTGGGTAAAATAAAGTCTGTGGGGCACCTATCTACTGGGCCATCTGTGGTACTGGTGTCACTTGTTCCTTTCTTACAGCAACCATGAATCTCATATTCCGTAGTGTTTTGCACCTTGAGAAAGCTACATAAGCTGCACCTGGGGCTACAATTTGGCTGTCTAGCCACACTACACAATTATCTATTGTTTGTCCTTGTGCCTTAGGGATTGTAAGTGCATATGCAGGCATAAAGGGGACAACTGTTTTTGTGCTGTCATTGTGTTGTTGTGTCACAGGGTACACTTGGACAATACTCCCGTTTTTCAACCTGAGGAATACTGTATCTCCTTGCATCTGGACAACATGTGCAACCCATCCATTAACAACAGAGTATTGTTTGTTTCGGTTTTGGGTAACCATAACGCGCATGCCTTTATAAATGGGTATTCTACCCAAATCACAATCAGAGTCAACATGGCCTAAAAGTTCTGTGTCATTAAAGCTATTGTCCAGGATTACTTGGTTTATTCTATTGGCAGCATTACGTGATACTGTTATAAATGTGCTTTTAAAGTATTCTGCCACAGCCTGAGCTAACTGTTCATCACTAGGTTCGTTATCAAAGAGAACTTTCCCCTGCTGGATGCTATCTAGAAGTGCTTGGCTAGGTCTCCAGTATCTAATGTGGTTCAAAAACTGCATATATTCAGGGTCACTTGTTCGGTGTTGTTCTGTGAGTGTGATTTTCATTGTTATTTTGGTCAATTCTGTGGATAACATTATGCTTGGTACAGTGTGTATATGTCCATCGACATTTTCGATTGGTTGTAGCTGATGGCTATCACCAGCAAGCAAGACAATTGGGCGTAGTGGCAATTCCGACACAGTTGCAATAATGTGCTCAAAAATTTTTGCAGGGACCATAGACAGTTCATCTATAAGTAGCACATCATAGTGGCCAAGATTCCAATTGTATGATGGCCTGTCATTGGGGTTAACTGGGTAATGGAAGGCTGCGTGTATTGTATCTGAGTCAAGGTGGTCAGGGAAACGATCCTTGTACTCAGTTGCAAGAAATCCAGTAGGTGTGGCAACAAACATTGAAAGCCCTAAAGAGATGCATTCCTCTATTACTTTCGACAGGGTGTATGACTTCCCTGTTCCTGGTTGCCCGACAATAAAGAGGTATTTCTGCCAATCTATGTCAATGTTGTGTTGAGTGTAGAGTTCTAGCTGCCCAGATGGGTTGAAATCCAGTGTATTATCAACGCTATAGTCTTCTTCATCTGAGTCACTATCATACGTATGTTCAGGGGGATCAATGCTATTATAGTATTCCTTGCGGTGGGATACCATTTGTTTAAAAACATTGACTATTAATTGCTGTTTAGTATCTAAAGGGTGTTCTGCATGACAGGGGAGAGTTAACTCATGGGTGCTGATTACTTGTTTTCTCCAGAGGAGAACCAAGTCTCGTAATGACTGTATATGGACAATAATGTTTGAGACAAACCAGGACTTATGTCCTTCTCTGTTGAAATGTGCCTCGATGTTGCCATTATCCATCCACAACGTGCTTCTGTAGTGCAATGCAGATATAAAATATTTAACTACAGGTGGTGCAGTTTCTTGTTCAGGTGTAGTGAGCTCGTTGACACTTGTGTGGGGAACATGCAAAAGGATATCTTGAAAGAAGTATTCGTCTTTGAATACTGAAGTTGTTTTTGTTCCGACAAATGTAATACCTGTTTTGTATGGTGTGGGGGGGGTTTTACTGTTGTCTATTTCCCTTAGCCATTGCAGAAGCGAATAACCCTTGAACTTTTCTGCCCGAGACCAGTATTTTATTAAAGTTGCGTTACTCTCAACATTTGTTGGGAGTGGGATGGAGAAGTGCTTGCGTCTGTGTGGTGTCCATGAAATCTTTTTGGAGGACAACGATAGCCACATCTCTGGTTCTAATGGTGCCATTTCTTGTAAATGGCGATATGCAGCTTGATAAGGTGTAGTGTGTGCAGTGTATAAACATTGTGAGCGGTATGCATCGTGTGCTTTTGTGACATATGAACTAACATACTTCAGCAACATCCCATGCCCATCGGATGCTTGTACGTCCATGTGGCATTGCAATGTTGGTAATATAGTCTCAATGTATGCACGGATGTTTTCTGAAAATGCTTCTGGTGGGTGCGAAATTTTAAGTGTCGGTTGATCCGTCTGTATTTCAATGGTTGTGTCCCCATTATGGATAGGCAAAGACCCTTTCTCTGACTTTTGCAACTTGTACACCAGGTATGCTGAGTCAATGTCAACCCATGGGATATCTGCACGGATATGGTCATGGTAGATGTGTTTGAGGCTTTTAAGCCAGACTAAAATATGGATATGGACAGTTCCCCGTTTTTGGAATTCGAAGCGGTAAAAATAATTTAAAACATTGTTAATCTTCGAGTTGCCATGGTACGAGAACAAATGATTTTTCCAAGATTTGTCATTAGAACCACAGAGGTAGCCCCTAACAATCTGCTCTAGTGTGTTGACATAATGGGCAGTTTCAAAGGCAGGCAGCTGTGTTGGCCCTAGTCCAGTTGTCCCTTGTAAATTGCAAAGCCACGGTGGCATGGGGAAGGACCATTCACTTGGTGAAATGGTAATGAAAACATGCGGGAAACCTAACTGCTTTACTGAATCAATGAGACAAAGGTGTTCCCATTTCCAGTATTCACGGCTAAAAGGTTTGCCCTGCAAAGACCTGGCAGGTGAAGCATTGTTTCTTCTAGCAGTTGTGACAGCACCCGAAACTGTTTTAAAGAGCCATAGGTCATAGTGAAATTGAAGTAATTCAAAACTTGTGCCATAGTCACTTATCTCGCTAAAGACCTTTGTCATGAAAGCAATTTTTGAGCTTTGCCGATTTGTTTTCCCACTTACATTTGTCTCACAAAATGTTGTTGTCGGATAAAGGTTAGGCCAAAGCGCACACTCAACACCAACATTTTGAGAGAAATCGTATACATTAAACCTGTTTCCAACTGTAATTGCAGTTTGTCTTAACTCCACAAAAGATTTATAGGATGATTCTGTGTTGTTCATTAGATATTCATATGCTGCATAGCACCTTGCATGAGCTACAGGGTCTGGTATTGCATTTATTTTCTCAATAACAGTTTGTTTATCCCAGGTTAAGCGAAAAATGTTGCTTTTTTGCCTGTATCCATGTTTTTGCCTGACATAGTCTCCCATGTGAATTACAAAAGGGCGTAGTGTTAAAATGTCCTCGTTGGACAATCCATGCAAAACATTGGGGATGTTCTCTAATGTTGGGCTTAAATAGACATTTCGTGTACATTGACAACTTTTTGCAAATTTAGGGGCAAGACGTTTGTTATAATTAGGCAGCATGCGTTCAGTCTTCATAAGTTTACACGTGCGACAATAAGTCCAAGAGAGGTGCTGCACCCAGAATCTTAAATTGTCACTAATTATTTTCCCACAAAGTGGTTTTGCATTTTGTGATGCTAAAAAAGCCTGATACTGTGTGTTAAATTTCTCTTTATGGTGTTTGTTTTGCTGTTCCCTAGACTCGATCTGCGCTATGCGTTCTTCATTTTTGTCAGCAAGCATTTCATTTCGCATTATGGTAATAAATGGCCTTCTCGACCAAAAATTCAATGATTTTATGTTGTCCCACTTTTCCATGTTTTTCTTTGGGGCTAGCTGATGCCTTTTAGGGGTGCAGATTATCTTTATTTTTCGCTCTCTCGCTGCTTAGGGTCTTATATTACTTATTTCTACCCAGTTGTGAAAAGTGGCTGGCAGCTTGTCTACTTGAACAGTTAGGTGGAGGTAGTGTGCATTCACATATTTTTTAGATTGTGAAGGTAGCCTGGTTGCTTTGGGTGTATATTGGTACGTTCTATTCTAAGCAATTTAGTTATAAACCACTAATTAAGAATTGTAATCTGTACCTTGTGTAATGATATTGACAATTTTTTAGGTGCCTTGCTGTGAATATGCAGTGAAGGTATTCTTTGTTTTGGGAAACCAAGTAGTCTTCTACCCCTACAGAAAGGGATAATATTTTATTAATTATTCACTTCTATTTTTCTTTTGAGAGAATAGTATTTATAAACCACTAATAAAGATCTGTAATCTGTACCTTATGTTGTGGTAATGACAATTTCGTAGTTGTCTTGTTGCAAATATGCAATAAATATATTGTTGACTTTTGAGAACCAAGTATTTTTCTACCCCTGTAGAAAAGGAATAATATTTTATTAATTATCCACTTATGTTTTTGTTTTGAGAGAATAGTAGTGTCCCCCTATTAAGTCTTAAGGCAAAGTTACATATAACGTACTTTACTAAGGTAAGAAATCTCGGAGAACAAAGTAGAAAGCAATTTTTCACTAGCTCTTTAAATACGGTGTTGACACTCTGAGAAAAACGTTCAGAATGAGCAAGATGGCGTTTCCCAGCATTGTTTATGCCTTTCTCAGCCAATAGGATACCTAGTTTAGTGGTTTTAGCCAATCAGGTGCTTCCTTCTGAAGTCGAGGGTAAACCCTTCTCGAGAAGATGGCGCTGTGGAAATCCAAGATGGCGCCCAAAATTATAATTTTTATTCTTTATTTTTCCTATTTACTGAACAGTAGAAAGATCTACGGCCCCAAATTTGTATTATTTGTTGCAAGTAAAGGCTTGTTTCTGTGTTATGTGGCAAATTTTTGGCTTTAACCGCTGCATTTTTCTTCTTTAGGCCGAAAAGTACGCAATCTAGTGTGGCAATCGCGCATTTCACCGATTTCGTGTTTACATGTTTATCCGGCAATTTCCTTTCTCCCAATATACATTTCTAGTGTTATATTTTCGATGAAGAACATGTAGTAATACTGGAGGCCTTACAGAAAGTTGCGATATGTATTAATCTCTATCTAATGCTGTTATTTCGGCCGAATTTCAAACCAACCCCAAGAAGGGTGAACCAAGTGATGTTTATTGATATTCTCAAGGGCACACCAAACATTACATAATAAATAGCTATTGGTTTTTTGTTTGGCTACTAAGTATGGGCCTACCAGTCTTTTAAAATAGGCCAATTTCGCGAGATCACGAACACTGTATATTTATGTATAGTGTTATCTTAGGATCCCTTATCGTTGTGGCCATTATATTGGTCAATATATATTTGGGAGCACCCTGTGTCATTTGTTGTTTCGTACAATTCATTGCTGTTGGCCAACATCATTGTGTGAAATAGTCTAAAATTCTTTTACATTTGTTATTTATGTTTGGCCTGTAAGTTAGCGTCACCAATTTAACGTTATTCCCCCATTTGAAAGTTAGGTTACAGCGTCTAAGGTAAACAAACGCTGTCTTTAAATTTTTAGCTTTTATATTTGCAGAGTATTGTCTATTAACTGGATATCTAACATCGCTCTGGCTTTATGTGGTTGTAAATTGTTATAAGCTAGAGTTTTACCCCTGAAAACATGGGGAAATAGATTTTTTTACAATGTTTATATCTTGGTAGGTCCCCATTGTTATGAACAGAACCAACTGTAACCGAACTTTAATTTGCAAGCATTGTTATCTGAATTATCTTGTCGTTTTGGGAAAGGCATACAGGGCAGTTTTCCTCGAAAGGTGAAGTGGGTGGCTTTGTCAGCCCATCCAGTTGTATAACTGTATTTTTCCAGTTCAAGTTCATTGCATTATTGTTTTGCAAGATGATTCAACCCCATTATTGTAGGTATTTTAACCCACAAGATTTGATGTTGTACCCCGTCAATGCAATGTTGTAGTTGTGGTTTCGTTTGTAAACATTTTGGTGAAAGGCATGCAGGTGACTTTTGGTTGCGAAGATGGGGGGTTGCCTTTGCCAGTTCACTCTCTTGTATAAGCACACTTTACCAGTAGCCTCATTGCTGTAATTTCAGTGCCAAACATTACATGGTGTTATTGTAGCAATTCCCCCCAAAACATCTCATGTTCTCACCGGTATTGTGTATTAGGTAAATAGGCGTGCTGTAATTTTTTTTTTGGTAAACGTTAAAGTAGGTTAATACATGGTTACAAATGCTATATATATTTATCAATTATGTTTGTTGTGTAACTGTGACTTTTCAACCCAATGTTATTTCAGTAATTTAATTTGTAAACATTTTTTTGTCAAGCACCTTCTGCCAATGGGGGTACCATGTGCAACAATTTTTCTCGTGGGATCCATACAAATAGTTCCCTTGTTGGTCTTTGTCTCAATTGGACTTTGGCAATACATGCTAATTTCACCAATTTACACAGAAAACATTTCATGCCCTCTGTCGTTGTTGCAGCAAGTCCCAAAAAACATTTTATGGTTTACAGATATTGTGTATCTTGTGGTGAAACCTGCTGTAATTTTTTATATGGGGTGCATGTGCAACATTTTTCTTGCCAAAGCCCAATGAGCGTCTTTGCCAGTCCATTTTCCTGCACTATAATTTTTTTCCAGTTAAGATTCAGTTATTTTAATACATGGTTATAAAATGTGCCTCATTGCTGTAATTTCACTGCCAAACATTGCTTGCCCTTATTTTAGCAATTTCCCCCAAAAACATGCTATGTTCTCACCGGTATTGTGTATTAGGTGAATAGGCGTGCTGTAATTTTTTTTCTGTTAAACACTAAAGTAGGTTAATACATGGCTACAAATGCTATATATATTTGCCAATCATGTTTGTCGTGTAACTGTGGCTTTTTAACCCAATGTTATTCCAGTAATTTAATTTGTAAAATTTTTTTTCTCAAGCACCTTCTGTCAATGGGGATACCATGTGCAACAATTTTTGTCGTGGGATTCATACAAATAGTTTCCCTTGTTAATCTTTGTGTCAATTGGGCTTTGGCAATACATGCTAATTTCAACAATTTACCCACAAAACATTTCCTGCCCTCTGTCGTTGTTGCAGCAAGTTTCCAAAAACATTTTATGTTTTACAGACATTGTCTATCTTGTGGTGAAACCTGCTGTAATTTTTTATATGAAGTGCATGTGCAACATTTATCTTGGCAAAGCCCAATGGGCGTCTTCACCAGTCCATTTCCCTGCACTATAATTTTTTCCCAGTTAAGATTCAGTTAGTTTAATACATGGCTATAAAATGTGCCTCATTGCTGTAATTTCACTGCCAAACATTGCATGCCCTTATTTTAGCTATTTCCCCAAAAAACATCCTATGTTCCCACCGTTATTGTGTATTAGGTAAATAGGCGTGTTGTATTTTTTTTTCTGCTAAACATTAAAGTAGGTTAATACATGGGTACAAATGCTATATATATTTGCCAATGTTTGTTGTGTAACTGTGGCTTTTTAACCCAATGTTATTTCAGTAATTTAATGTGTAAATATTTTTTTCTCAAGCACCTTCTGTCAATGGGGGTACCATATGCAAACATTTTTGTCGTCTGGTTCATACAAATAGTTTCCCTTTTTGGTCTTTGTGTCAATTGGGCTTTGGCAATACATGCTAATTTCAGCAATTTACCCACAAAACATTTCATGCCCTTTGTCGTAGTTGCAGCAAGTTCCCAAGAACATTTTCTGTTTTACAGACATTGTGTATCTTGTGGTGAAACCTGCTGTAATTTTTTATATGGGGTGCATGTGCAACATTTATCTTGGCAAAGTCCAATGGCCGTCTTCACGTACCAGTCCATTTTCCTGCACTATAATTTTTTTCCAGTTAAGATTCAGTTAGTTTAATACATGGCTATAAAATGAGCCTCATTGCTGTAATTTCACTGCCAAACATTGCATGCCCTTATTTTAGCAATCCCCCAAAAAAACATCCTATGTTCTCACTGGTATTGTGTATTAGGTCAACGGGCGTGCTGTAATTCTTTTTCTCTTAAACATTAAAGTACATTAAAACATGGGTATAAATGCTGTATTGGTTTGTTAATTAGGTTTGCCCTGCAAATATGGCATTTCAATTTCATTTGTAAACATTTTTTTGCAAGCGTCTTGTGCCAATGGGGGTGTTAGGTGCAACCTTTTTTGTCGTAGGCTTCATAAAAATATTTTCCCCGTTTGGCTTTGTTCTCTATTGCGTTTCGGCAAGGCAATCTAATTTTAGCAATTCCCCCAAAAAACATTTCATGGCCCTAGTCGTTGCCGCAGCAAGTCCCCAGCCATTGGGTATTTTGGGGTGAGGCCTGCTGTATTGTTTTCTTCGGGTAGTTGGGCACTTGTGTATAAAATGGGGCTCATTGCTGTAATTGCCCCCCCCAAACATTGCATGCCCCTATTCTATTTTTTTCCCCGAAAACACCCCATGCCCTCAACGTTATTGTGTATGAGGTAAAGGGGTGTGCAGCAAATTTTTTCTGTTAAACAATGAAAGTAGGTTAATACATGGGTATACATGCTATATAGATATGTCAATTAAGTCTGCCCTGTAACTCGGGCTTTTCAACCCAATGTTATTGCACCAACCCCCTTTGTAAACATTGTTTTCGTGAGCACCTTGTGCCAATGGGGGTAAAACAATTAAAGTAGGTTAATCGCTTTACGCCAGCTCATTTTGCTTTAAAAGTGGGCCAACTCTCGTTTTCCTTTGCAAACATACATTACATTTTATGTTTTCGCAGGCATTCGGTATCTTAGCGTGGGGCCTGCTTTTTTATATGGGGGGCATGTGCAACATTTTTCTTGCCAATGTTAAGTGGATAGTTTTGCTAGTTAATTTTTCTTTATGGCAGTTCATTTTGCTTATTAATGGTCCAACTCTGTTTTTTGTTTGCAAACATACATAGGCACGCCAATGTTGCGCATACGACTTGCATCCCCCTGGGTAATGGGGGGACAGGCGGAACTCGCCGATGGGGGACCAGAGGGCGCTTTCATTGGCACTACCAGGAGGATGTTAGCTTCCAACCCGTTATTATTCCCGCAATTCTCTTTCCAACTCATTTTTTTCTTTGGAAACATACATTACATGACCATGGCAAGCAATTGCAAACAGTAGAAACATACATTCGATTTCATCATAAAAGTTATCATATATATATGTCATATAGGTCAAGGTCCATAATAGTCAAACGTTATACAATGTTAATGTTACTATAGCTTATACCCTGTTACAGGTAATAAAATCGTGTAGTGATGGGGGAATAACTGGCTTGTGGCAGCCAAGCGTTCATAGCGACGTTGCTTTTTGATCCTTCGATGTCGGCTCTTCCTATCATT
>JAOTOK010103064.1:0-14534 GCA_025770025.1 Virgularia gustaviana | reverse complement strand
GTGTAGTTTTCGCGTCGTTGAAAAGACGACAACGGGAGAAATCTTGACTTTATGACGTGCTCGATTCTGTAAAACCGCCGTCAAACGCCCCGTCGTCGTCGTCTCCGTCGTTGTATTTTTTTAATGAAAATATTGCGTACAGCTAGCTTGCATATGACGTTCTATACACGTCATGTCTGATCTCCTAGAGGCCGTTACATAGATCTGGGCGGACCTACTAGTTGGGAAAATGTATTTCATTTGCACCGCTTACATGCACGCTAGGTTGATCCTACTGCTACGGTTACCCTGCCAGGTGGTCGAAGCAGTAGGCAAACGTTTCATTTACATAAACACTCGAGGTCGGGCTAAGTTCTGTCCGCGTCACAGATGTATATACCAGAAGGCAAGAATACATTGGAAGGCAAAAAAGCACTACAACATTGAATTGAAGCGAACAGCGGACCAGATAAAGAATATGATTACAGCCAATAGCTTTCTTGAATCCGCGAGGCTTACCAGGTTTGCATCCTAGCTGTCCACTTGTCCATCCTACGAAAAAACAAAACTAAAATTGAACAAAATTTGTAGAAAGTATCCATGCGCATTATTAGATCTGGACAATATATTTAATATTACGAATGAATCCTATGAATATTTTTTGGCTTGAAATAACACTTCCTCAGAGCTGGAAGATTACAATAATATTCCCCTGAAGATTTACTTTGTTGTCTTCTCGATAATAAACAGAACATTACACGGTGGCTTCAAGAATTGGATTTTGTTTTTTCGTGTTGAAAAACATTATTATACCTCAAATGTAAATTAACCAAGCATAGTGCTAATTTCCTACCTTTGTAATGCGAAACCGAAATTCTCATGTCATCATGGGGTTTGAACCAAGCGGTCAATATATGCTCATGGGGTATGAACCGAGGTGTCAATATATGGTCATGGGGTATGAACGGAGCGGTCAATATATGCTCATGGGGTACGAACGGAGCGGTCAATATATGCTCATGGGGTACGAACGGAGCGGTCAATATATGCTCATTGGGTATGAACGTAGCGGTCAATATATGCTCATGGGGTATGAACGTAGCGGTCAATATATGCTCATGGGATATGAACGGAGCGGTCAATATATGCTCATGGGGTATGAACGTAGCGGTCAATATATGCTCATGGGGTACGAACCAAGCGGTCAATATATGCTCATGGGATATGAACGGAGCGGTCAATATATGCTCATGGGATATGAACGGAGGGGTCAATATATGCTCATGGGGTACGAACGGAGCGGTCAATATATGCTCATTGGGTATGAACGTAGCGGTCAATATATGCTCATGGGGTATGAACGAAGCGGTCAATATATGCTCATGGGGTATGAACGGAGCGGTCAATATATGCTCATGGGGTACGAACCAAGCGGTCAATATATGCTCATTGGGTATGAACGTAGCGGTCAATATATGCTCATGGGGGTATGAACGTAGCGGTCAATATATGCTCATTGGGTATGAACGTAGCGGTCAATATATGCTCATGGGGTATGAACGGAGCGGTCAATATATGCTCATGGGGTACGAACCAAGCGGTCAATATATGCTCATGGGGTATGAACGGAGCGGTCAATATATGCTCATGGGATATGAACGTAGCGGTCAATATATGCTCATTGGGTATGAACGTAGCGGTCAATATATGCTCATGGGATATGAACGGAGCGGTCAATATATGCTCATGGGGTACTATGTTCGTTTAGAAAAACATTGTTGTCGTTGTTTCAATGTTTAAGTCGGTTGTTTTTTCGGTATAAGAAAGCACTTACGCGTACACTTCGCTCGTGTCATTCGTTGAAATATACACCCTCAATGATTATATTTCACTTAAGCTGCACTCTCGACGTAAAATATGATAAATTCTAGTGAATAGTGCATCGAATCTGACTTGGTCTGGTTATATAAATAATAAATAATACAATTCATTGACACAAACGGTACAAAGCTGAAACAAACGAAAGCCAATCAGTCATATTTAGGCATGCAAGCATTTGTCGCTCAAAGTAATATTGTCATAAGATTCAATATAATATCAATTTGCATTTGACTTAAAAGTGTCTGTAGTTGTGTTATTACTCCGTCACATTCTATGTATTTGTCTGACAGTTAACAAACATGAAGCGTTTCCCACTTAGAAAATGCCTTAAAGAAATTGCATTGTTATCTTTGGGTAGGGCGATAAGGAAGTGGGTTACAATATCAAAAACCCTGAAAAACTAAATTCGACAAAGACTTTTGGTGATGCCATAAAAGTCAGTATTATTTTAGTCAACAGCTAATATGATTTTAACCTAAGCCAAGCTTGATGAATATTTGATACATTTTTACGGATATTTTTCGACACATGCCCACGGACATGCTTATAATATAGTATAGTATCAATGCCAATTCCCGACAATTGTTAGAGATATATATTAAAATCTAGGTATAAAACGTTTTCTCTTCTAGTATAAAATAATATTAGATATATAATGACTATTTATTATTGCGGTTTAATAGTTTCAAATCATTCAGCAGTTATTATGAAAACAAGACAGCGAGCTAGATGCGTGCATATATTACAATAAAAATACAAAGCATTTTGATTGGTTATTGATGGGTCTAAACCCTAAATTATACCCTGCTGAAAGCATAATTTCCAAAATTCTGCCTCTGTTGTATTTCAACAATCAATCAACAAAGGACACGGAAGTTTTGCTAACAACGTCCAACGCACAATTTTCGTAAGTATGTTAAATGAATTTAAGTTTTTTTGATCGTAAAATATATTTAACCTTGTTAATGTTACCTTCGTGATATAGTTCACCTTGGTTGGATGTTTCCCAACCATATGTAAATAATGAAAATTCTATGATACGTAGCAGCATACAGTATATATATAATATAAAACTGGACGATAACTTCTATATCGACTACACTATATCGATAGGTTATATGGTATAGTTCTCACAAGCTATGATTGTCGTTAACGTATAATGTAGAATATTATTTTATTATTGATCAGAAGTATTTAAAATGCGCTCAAATTAGTCAGATGATTTTACTGCACTTTGAAATGCATGTCCAATTTTCCTTTCAAGTAATATTTGTCGGAGTGATTAGAAAACGGTGTTACGTGCGGTATTTCAAGTACAAGCAAGTTTGCTTTTTGTCTAAGTCAAACTATTCACATAGATCATATTATTATTATTTGTTTTCAAAATTTTACGCACGATTGTGTAAACAAGGCGCAAACTGGCGTCGTATGCCCCCTACGCTTTCGGGGGTTGCTTTTATAAAAATAATTATACGACCTCATTCAGATATGTGACATACTCTTGAATTGTTTAAGCTTCGAGAAAGCTTGAAAACAAGATTAGCCACGCAACGACTAAATTGTATCATCAATGTTTAAAACATAATATATACGTGACAGGAAAGCTAACTTAGCTTATGTGAAAAAGCAGGTGTTCACATAGTTATTGCACGGATCTAATTGGACAGTGGCATACGACAGATGCTACTGCTATAACAAGTAACAATTGCTTAGAAATACTAAAATACATTCATTGGTGAACTGGAAAAGCTAGTGGGCGAAGACGATAATAATAATACGACCTTATACGAGTTCTCACGTGCGCGTCAAAAATGGATGTTGGGCGCGTCAGTCGTAGTAGCATGGATAAACCATTAACGCCAGTTTTCGCGACGCGGAAGTCGTTGTCAAGATAAAAACCTTGAAATTAATTTGTGGCTTCGATTGGAATAAACGTCTCAGTTTGCGAGCCGCGATTCTATCGAGATCTTGCGAAGCATCCTAACCTAATACACTTTTGGTTTTATTTATAACCGCTGTCGGAATAATTGTTTCTCCGGTTATACGCGGTTACAGCTTGGTTTAGCTAAGTCCTTGTTCGATAGTATAGCGTGCCAATGGGAAATAATGTTAAACCGTTTCGCGAGGAAGCATGGATGATTAAGACGACAAAAACAACAAAACGCAAGCAAAAATTCTTCCGCAACAACAGTTCTACGGAAGGTAAGGAGAATCCTATATTAATTTAAGCCAAGAAAAAACAAAAGTAAGATACTAGCGAAGTACCTGATTTTTATAACCATATTTATATATAAGTGCTGACATTTTGAGCTGCGTTATCAAGACAAACTATAAGTAAAATATTTATGAATTTTTCTTAATTGGTAATTCGAGTATATACATCATTTCTAAGTCCAAGTTGAAGAAACCATCTGTCTGAACTACAAACATCAGAACGGATGGATAGAAAATCTGACAGCGAGAGTCTGATGAACCAATTTAAAATAAACTACGTGGCTGCATTGCAAATGCATATTATATGTAAAAAACACCTGAAATTTAAAAGAAAAGTGAACTGACGCAAAAACGATAGCTGGATGCAGTAAACATATATGATATAAAATTATAAATGTTGTCAAGATGTAAGTTATTATCGTCTATATATCCTGTTAACACATGTAAATACATCTATAATATTATTTATATATGTGTTAGCGAGTGCTAAGCTCCTATACGGCGCCAGCATACAATATCAGCACTAACCAGTTAAAGAATGAATAAACGATATAGGCGGTTTGAGCGATAAGTGGACGGTTTTCAATGACTTAGTAGCTAACTGTTAAAAGACTAGCGTGAGTTAAAGTGTAATTAAACATTTATCTATGATATAATCTCATTCACATCAAGTAAAAATAACGACAAAAGCGACAAGAGTTCGTTTTTTAGCGCTCCTCTACGGTACTATTATTATATATGTAGTACATATAGTATAATAAAAATGCTAGGACAGTAAATCCAGGGTAGGACCGATGCAAAGATAGTGCAAAAATTAGAGTGAAGAAGTACAACCACATATTTGGCTAGTTCCATCAGAACGGGGATCACACGTAGCTATATATGTATATATAGAGAGAGAGATAATAAAGAAGGTTTTATTGTCATGCAATATTGAATACGCTACACAACTGAAGTCTTTATTCTGATCTAACCATTTTTGAAAATACAAAAAATAGCCTAAATTAGATTTATGTTAATTGTTCAATATTTTGAATTGTGTCAAAAATGTCGGCAGTTGTTATCAGATTAGTTTCAATGTATTCGTTAAAAAATAAACGTCGTTAATATATATTTGGGTTCAAAACTAGCTACTTCTTTGATCGTCGAACTATATACTAGATCAATAAAACTTACTCATGTCAAGAAAACTATTATTTGTCATTGTCATTGTTGTTCGGAAATATAGTATTTTGTTTGTAAAAGGGGTTCACTACGGACTAAAATTATTTCGGTGTTGGGACGTGATAGCCTTAAAATTGTTGTTTTCGTAAAAATACTTCATTCGTACGTAAATAACAGATGTTAGCTATATATTACTTTATACTTCATATACTTCTAGCGAACTCTGCATTAATGCCTTTTTTTAAAATTTGGTCATGCTTTGTCGACAGAACTACTACTTTACTTTTAGGCTGTTATCTTCAACGGGGATTATATTCAGCGCACTAAGCGGCAAATAAAACGCTATATTCACCTCTTGGTTAGCCAATCAAATGTCGATATACATATATATATATTCGAGGCTTTGGTGAAAATTACCATATAACTGTTTATACGCCTTCTAACATTGGCTTATGCTTATCGCACTGTTTCCCTGACGCGTGTTTGTGACCGTGCTTTTTTACGCACGAATATATCGCATGAAGGTGAGGTGAGGTGAGACCGCGAAACCGAAGGTTGCGGCAGATAACATTGGCCGAGACCTGGAAGCTTCTAGTGATATCTTATGACAAACACAATCAACAATGCCGTGTATTATTTACCAAAGTGCCTATCGTTCTTATGAGATTTTTAGATAATTTTGTATTTAAGACTGGATAACGTAAGTTATTGTTTTGGAACTCGATCTAATGCGAGCCTTGCGTGGCACTACGTGGGCTCCACCACAGTGACGTCAACGAACAATGATGGGTAACGCAAACAAAAACCGTAATCAAATACACAGAAGTGAAGCACTGATCTATATATAGCTTGGATAGTCCATCTAAATGACACAGTGACAAAAATAGCCAGTAGCAGTAACATAGAAGAACCGGCTCACCTTCCATGTCGAGTATTGTGCAGGTTTTCGCTTAGTTTCAACACAACCCTCCTGGTACTGTATGCTATAATAACTAATAACTCTCAGTGCAACTGTCGCAAGGTATTTGGGCTTTTTAAATTTTAAATGTAAGGGTCGGTTTACACTGCCGATCCAGATCGCTAACTTATATGATTTTGACCGATGTTATCCTCAAAATCGGTCAGCGCCATGTACTGTCGGCTCACAATTCCAACTTAATTATTACTTAACATCAGTCAGAACCAGGTCCTGCCTGGCGAAAATTGCCAGGGTAAACTGTCCTTAGTGCATGGCCATGGCGCGATCATTCATTCGTCCATATATAACTTTAAACTTCTGACAGAACATCACCTGACGTTAGACACGGTATTTATTCATGAAGTCGTTGGGGAGCAACTATTGTATGTCAAATAAGGCTAATACCTAACATAACTTTATTAAAATTACCAAGCCAGGCATAGATTATTCCAAAGTCGCGTTGATGCTTGACAGAGTAAAATACACAAACCAGCTGTACGCTATATGCACTTAAGGTTGGAATTATAAATTTCGAAATTTAAAATTCCTTTCGCCTGATGAATCGAGATATATGGCTACTGAAGAAAAATAAGAACACACACTCGTAAGAAAATTAATTAAAAAATGCCTACTTCATTTCAGACATGGACAGTCGTCGTGGGGATCGTGGTTTTGGAGACGAACATAACAACGCCATTCATCAAGCGGTACTGGCAATCGATGGACCAACCAGAGTATCCTCCTTGGACGACATCCGAGCCGTATCAACTGTGATAGCAGCAGACAAGTATGTGACACTTACTTACTAGATATTAAAACCACCACCCAGAAGCCAAACGGCTTGTCCAAAGAGCAGAAGCTAATATTTGAACATTTTTTCTCCTTTTATAGTTCAGTGTAATAGTTATAATTATGTCTTTAGACTGCGACGAACTCTGAAATCAATCGAAAAAGGTATTTGTCCATCGATGGCAGAACTACAGCGCCAGTTGACTAGTGTCGCGCGTATTTTGGATTCGTTGTCGACTTCGGATGAGGAAAGGTTTGTGATTGTTTAACTATATACTGATTATAAATATTTACACTAATAGATAAAGTTAAATGCTCGCAGGATGATGTTAGCCTTCTTTGCATATAGCCTACCATATACTTCTCGTAGTATGTATTAGTGCCTATGACACAAACTACATGTAAAACCTGTGCAATCCGGCTAAACGATTCCTGCATAAAGGGCAAATGAAATACATATGGCAGTGATCTTTCTATGGTCAATGCTGAGAGCAAATACTAACATAACATTATGCGCATTTGCATTGCGTAATGTTATGCAAATACTAAACATCTTTAAATAAAAATCGAATAATGAAACTTCAAATTTTGCACTCCTTTGCAGCCACGACGCCCCTGGTTTTATGTAAGGTTGACGCCCTAGTTGTTGCATGTAAATTTCGAAACATTAGCTCAAAGGAAAATATTTAAAAGCATAAATAATAGTCCCGTAATTCCTTGGCTTGGTCAGGAAAACACTTTCCCATATCTTAGTGTCAGTTTTATAGGATAAGAGACACATTCTCATTAACTAGCCCTCGGCAACTGTCATCAACTTTTGATTTTTAAGAGTACACATATAATGGCTTGATTTATACTAGAGACGGATCATCCATCAAGGACGACCTTTCTAGACGAACTATGTGGAACGAATTTAGCAGACAAGGCAAAATCGTTATTTTTGGCGAAATCGGCTGCATGCGAGTAACGAAGTATCAGCTTTTTCCTTAATTTGTTCCGGAGTTCGTCTTCGTTTATATCAACAGACGGATGATCCGACAAGACCAACTAGCCAGGCAAGTTCATCTCAAAAGGCGAACTATGCTGATACGGATGAACCGTCTGTTTGCCCGTGTTTACACACAGACGAACTAGAAGACGAACTATCCTTTGCCTGCCCAAGTTCATCTAGACGGGTGATCGTTCTCCGGTATAAATCGGCCCATTAACAAATCTAACGTATTTATTAAACTTCTTACCTGTAGATTCCTGCTGAGAAGGCAAGAGTCATTCAACGAGATTAACAATGCTGTTATCGATATTGGCGAAACGGTCCCAAAAGAAGTGCAAAAATGGCTTACAGCAACATTCACCACGCACTATCAGATCGCTCAGAGCTTTGGAGCAAGGAAGGAAATACGGTTCAAGCATGTCATATCGGCAGTAAAGTGCAGCCTTTACGTTGAAAAGTAAGTCCTACAAAAGAGCAATCAATATAAGGACTAAGAATAAGACAGTTTATTCCAGTATTATTAGTATAGATAATAGTATGGTTATAAGTACAATTTGGATGAAATCATGCACCAGTGAGTTTTTGAAAAACTAACGGCGTTTAACATTGTAAACACGCACGACCTACACTACTTATCTGTCTATTTTTTGCTACTACAATATAGGATTTATAAAGAAGTGTGTGGTACGCGAATACCATTTCTCGTTGAAACTTTGCTGAAGGTAATGTTAACAGCTCTCGCCTCTCTTTTATCCCATTTCACTTTGTTAGATACGTGAAGATAACAACTATATTGTTCAAGGAAAATTATTAACCCTTTGACAGTAACCACCAGTCTTGGTATTTTACTCTGGCTAACGCCAGACGATTTTACTCGTCAACGGGGAAGGCCTCGTCGATGGGTTATACAGTTCTTTCATTTAAGACAATGTATAAAAATACTTCCAAGGATCCAACTGAAAACTGATTAAATATTGATGAACTGGTATTCTTTCCATTATACAGACGGTGGACAACTGGACGTGCGACGTTTTCGAGATTGATAAAGCAAGCAGTGAACATGCGCTTCGCTTCATCGCTTTTGAAATTTTTAATAAATACGAAATTGGTGAAAAGTTTAGTGTAAGTCCATCCTGACTGATATCACACGTTTGCGATTTGTTGAACATCTCAATCTGAGGGTTACTATGTCAGTTTCTTTTTAAATGTTTAGATATCGTCGCATAAACTGGATCACTTTCTCCATGTTGTCCAAACTGGCTATGGGAAATATGAGAACCCATATCACAACCATTGCCATGCAGCTGAGGTTCTGCAAACTGTCCATTATTTTCTGAGTAATCTGGAAGCCAGCGTAAGTGAATATATGGCAATAAGGCAATAAAATTACTAAGATTATTGAAAATAACCACTTCTGATTGGCTAACAATACGGTGAGCAGCACTGGATATAGTCATCGACTTTACTGAGGGTTATGATGTGCCAGACTTTTGAATAAAGAACTAGCTTGCTCGTGTGATTTATCACTTATCTGATGACCCCTCTTTTCAATAGGGAAAATATTACAATTGTTTATATAGTGTTTTCTAGTTTGATTTAAATGTTGGTTTTTTCAGGATAATATTTCGAAAGATGTTTTATTTTCTACTTTATGAAATTGTCAGGACTGGAAATGGTTTCTTGTGCTCATTAGTTCTCGTTCAAACAATCATTTTTAGACTGCTTATACAGACATAGAGATTTTTGCATTCTTATTTGGTGCTCTTATCCACGACTATGAACACACAGGAAAAACAAATCTATACCACATTAAGGCAAGGTAAGGGATTACTGGACTGAAACTACATGGTATAAAATGAACCAGACGCGCGATCTCTGTCGTTCGTGGAATTTTATGGGCATTTATTTGGAGTTCACTTTTCCCAGTGTTGTTCTAATATTGCATCCTAATAGATATTTCGTTCTTTCTTCCTTAGGTCTGAGTTAGCTTTGCTGTACAACGATAGATCAGTCCAAGAGAACCATCACATAAGTGCTTCATTTGCACTGCTTTCTCGCGTAAGTCAGTTACCCATTGTACAATACTTCAATCGAGTGATCCAGTATGCTGCCGATTATACATACATCCTATTTATTTCAAGAGTAACTTCGTTGACCCCCAGTTTTTTTTTATTAAAAAAAATCATTTTAAAAAAGTATTTGGCAGCAACGTTTAACCGTCAGAGTTGTCATAACAGCGATTAACGTGCTCTTCTCATACGGTTTCTATTTCTTCCCAGGCTGAGATCAATATCCTGGAAACAATCACTCCAGCAGATTACAGGTACCGTTGTCAGGCAATGTCAATTTTCTCCCAATGCACTCGTATCGGATCATGCAGCAGGTGAAACTGGGAGATATTCAGTATATAACGTCTGATGTAATGCGATGCCTCATGTCATTTCTCGTCTTTCTTGATTATTTAGTGAATTCAGGACGTTGGTTATAGACATGGTCTTGGGCACTGACATGTCGCTGCATTTTGAACAACTGAAGACCGTGAAATCTAGTCTCGTCAATCCCAACAGGTATGGTTATAAAATTGTTTAATTATAGAGAAAAGAGCCGTTTGTGATGCGCGGCCTGTTCACAACATTTTGACCATTACCCGTCAGTCACGATTTTTAGTTTATCAGCTTCATAAGCAACTCGTATAACCATAATTAAACCCATTCTACGAATTCCTTACAGAAGTTCATTTGATCCGACCAAAGTAATGCCTTTCCTACTACATTGCGCCGACATAGCGCACCCAGCCAAGGAATGGTCCGTTCACAAGAAATGGACGGAAAGAGTGATGGATGAATTCTTCAAACAGGTGCTCCTTGAATTTCAGTTTTGGTCAAGCTCGGGGTTGTTTACCCCCCCTCCTCCCCTGCACACCCCTACACGCCCCAGGGATATCCGCCTATGATACAAACATGACGAGTAGTGTGGAATTTTCATTTTTTATACAGGGTGACGCTGAGAAAACTCTAGGTGTGCCATTTTCGCCATTATGCGACAGAAATACTACAGTTATACCGGAAAGTCAAGTGGGTAGGTAGTAGCATGATCAATGAAATATACCCAAACATTCAATGCTGGCTAAAAGTCCTAGGCGCGTGCGGAATTTAGGAGACTCCTTTCTCAACGTATAGGCCGCGCTAAAATATCACAGAAGTGAACAGGCCTGTTAGACCAACAGGTCCTTACAACGGGGCTGTTAATATGAATAAACAGGACTGTTTGATCAACAGCCTTGAACTGTGGGGTTGCAACCATGTTGTTCAGCGTTCGACAGCGCTGTTACAGCAGCACTGTTCAAGCCTGTCCATCCAACAGTCGTGTTAACAGACTTGAATTAGTCTGACTTACGGCCAGTATTGTCGTTTCCCATCCATACAGTTATAATAGCTAAGATTGATTACATGGTAAGGTAACTATTTCTTATTCCAGGTTTCATCAGCCTAATCCTTGCACCAACACTAGACATATGTGGCGAGGTTCTGGACAGACTGAAGTTGATTGGTGAAGAGAAACCAAATAACGAGTCAAAAGAAAAGAAAACTTCAACAAGAAACACCATAAAGAAGTCCATCAGTATTCCAGACAACGAAAAAAATCAGAACAGAATTTGGAGTAAGCATCTGGTTGAAAATAGGAAACTCTGGCAAGACTTATGTCAAGTTACAGGTAAGTAAGCCGGTATAGGCTAAGGTTGAGTGCACATGTGGTCAAAATACAAAAGAATCTCATCAGAATCTCATTAGAATCTTATTAGAATCTGGTCAGAATCTTATTAGAATCTTATTAGAATCTGACAGAATCTTATTAGAATCTAATCAGAATCTTATTAGAATCTTATTAGAATCATATTAGAATCTTATTAGAATCTCATTATTTCACCACCATCTGCCATTGTTCTAAAATATCAAGGGATTCGATAAAACTCTGCTATTGTACCCCACATCGCATCATTACCTATTACAAAGACTATATTATTAATGTAATTTTTCTCTTGTTTAGACAAGCCGCAAGTGGAATAATCCTTGACGAGAGGCAAAGTGTGTGGACTACAGTTGTACATTTCCTGTACATAGATAATATTAATTCCGGCAACTATCGGCTGCAAAATTGTGAAATGCGTGTACAACACAAGGTGGCAATATTTGTCCTTGTACAGTTCAATTTGAAGAATGGTATTATTTTCTTACAGAATAATCCAAATAATCTAATACACTAATTGTTGGATGTAATATTGAAGACAATAATTAACATATCAGATCATTGTTTTATATATCAAGCCTTTGGGTAGAGCAAAAATCGCCAGTGACTACACGGGACGGCAGAATGGACAAAAAATAAGTAACACTGCAACTTTTTTGTTTTCCTGTACATGATGAAGTACACAACAATTTAGCAAAAAGATCGCATCAAAAACGTTCAGAACTGAAGTTCATATTTCTTCGAAAATTCTGTTTTCAAACTGTTTTCAAAAAATGTTTTTGTGAGCTTTTTCGCTAAATTGGGGTCTACGATCCCCATGTACGAGAACGCATACGCTAGATCCATATTAGGCGGAATGGGTCCGAGAGTGATGCATTGCGCGCTCGCTCGCTCAGCCGTTTCCAGGCCCCCGAAAACTTGACCAAAGTCAATGTAATTGTTGAAATACTCATTATACTGTAAACAATGAACTAACTTCAACCGAGAAGTTGAGTAATATTGTAATTGTTTTGTTAATGTTATGTTATAACACAAACTTAAAATAAACAGTGTATAATAATAGTCTAATTAATAAAATATAAAAGTGAACATAAAACAAAAATGAACAAACTCACCATTAATATGAATGATTGGTTTACCTATTGCGTCTTCCCATGCGTGCGGTGCGTAATCACACGGGACCTAGATGACCAAAACATGTATCACATTTAGTCATTTAGATTATACCAAGCAACATACACGCGGGAAGATTCCCTATTTGTAAAACCATAGTCAATATAGTAGATGATGGGTGTAGACTAGTAGCATTAGGACGTGGGGACGTTGGATTTCTTGAGGTGATCATGGTTGGCGTCGAGCGAAAACGCCGGGAAAAGACCGTTTTGCCCGTATTTTTCAACCCCATTCTTGTCATGTTTAAGCATACTTTATTACTTAGTACTTAATTGCGCTGGTATTTTTGGTTCATTGCATCAGCCTTTGAAAACTCTTTGATGAAATCGGAACAATGCTTATTTGCTAATAAAAATGTTTCAAGTTGTTGCTTGAGTTAAGCTAAAATTTGCGCAAAATGATAACTTTTCCCAGATCATGCTGATAGTTGCGTCACTGCTTTGCCTAAACAGGTTCTTCGATAATTCACACCGTAATCAACAAAATTTTTATCGCAATTTTACGCAGGTAGAAATCACGACACTTCACGCGTGACTGCGCGTGACAAACGTGACTCGGATTACGCTAGGACACAGTTGCTAAGCAACACCGGTCAAAATGTAAACAAATGTAAGGTACAAGTCTAGAAAGTTTGTTTTCATTTCGTCCTATGAACGAACGTAATAAAAATGCCGAAGAAAGGAAAGAAGGGCAAGGGAGAAAAGGGAAAGAAGGACAGGTAGTACTCCAGCAACTATATTTAATTCCTAGTGTTGGATCTTCTGTTAATAATACATACAAGCACATAATATCAATATCAATATGGAATTTGGTTTCGTAGGAAAGTTTGCGATTAAGGATTGATAATCTATTCGTAGATCGCATCTATTTCACTAGAACCATAGATATATTAAAATAGATTTATTATATATGTAATACTGCGTATTATCATCTTAGTAAGGGAAAAGGAAAGGCTGCTAAAGAAGCAAAGAAGGAATCAGTCGTCAAAGATGCTGCTGCAAATGCCTTGTTCTGGGAAAGTAAACTAGACTCGACTAGCAAAGTTCTTGTTGAGTACAGGTATATGTCTGAATTGTCCTTTGGTACAATAGCAAGAGTGGTAGAAGCTAGCTCTGCCAATTGGTCATGCAAATCATAAATTATATTATACCTACTTATTAAAGAAGGCTGATATCAAGCCACTAGATTGACCACAATATTTGACAATAAATAATGAATTAAAAAAACCCATCTTGTTACAGAGAAAGTGCTAAGAAGTTGTTAGTTGAAAATGAGATATTACAGAATAAACTTGTCCAGTCGGAGAAAGATACCCTTCAAGTTGTTTCATTCCTTAAGAAGGAGGATGTCAAGAAAGAAGAACAGGTATTAAACTGTTGGCCATGCTTAACCATTTAGTGTCGGTTGCTGTAAAGAGGTGGTACGCACCTCTCGGAACAAGATCTCTGATTGGCTCATGATAGCTAACCCAAACAATGACCCTTACCCTAATACAAAGGGGCATGGAAGCAAAATTACCCATAACAATGTAATTGGTTGCCCATAGCCAATCAGAAAAGCTGTTGCGAGAGGTGCGTGGCTACTGGCTGTAAACATTCTGTTACGTAACTATTCCAGTTTGTCCAAATCCCAAAGCCA
>JAOTOK010102953.1:0-14537 GCA_025770025.1 Virgularia gustaviana | reverse complement strand
GCAAGCAAGCAAGCAAGCAAGCAAGCAAGCAAGCAAGCAAGCAAGCAAGCAAGCAAGCAAGCAAGCAAGCAAGCAAGGTATAGCTAGGTAACAGGCAAGCATGCATGCAGGCATGCATGCAGGCATGCAAGCAAACAGACTAACAAACCAATAAATAAATAAATAAATAAATGCTATAACAGGACAATAGTCAATGCGTTTCCTTCACTTTCCGGGCATTTTTTACTGCCATATGTTGTATAACTAACACGCTTGTATTTTTATGTATTTTTATGGAGCAGTAGGTCGCTGTAGCCTGCTCGCTTTCTTTGAATATTACGGTTTGCTGAACTACAAGTTAATTCGTGTTCAATGAAGTCATTACTGACACGGAAATAAGTAGTAATCTGTGATTGGTCAAAAAATGCAAGTGTTATTAACGGGTGTTATGATTGGTCAAACTGTGTAATGAACGAGTTAGAGATATATGATGTTGCCAGTCAGCTATGAGCCAACGAGCCAACAGGACTGAAGAAATAAATGATTATTTTGTGTTCAAGCATCCTTGTATTTTGTGTATTATAGAAAAAATATCGAAGATATAATTACCAGCGAAATTAGACAGGCGCGGAAACAAATCCGAATTGTTTTAAGTAGACCAACAGCAACGACAATGGCGAAGTAAAGTAGAACAAACAGAAAGTTATTAAAGAGACCATACATTGAATTTTAACAACACATATTCGGGAACTGACAATCAAATGAAAATAAATATACCTGCACAAATCGACAACTTAGCTATTGTCAATGGCTTCGTTACTTTGGAAAACACAAAACATGACATGCCCATCTTTCTCGCAGGCGTTCATGTTTATATTTTCCTCAATCGATATTCGATAGAAACTTTACTAATACAAAGTGCTCGCAACACTTCTTATTTCTTCGTTTGAGACAAAAATGCTCCGCTTTTGATTGGTCATGAGCCTCACAATATTTTTTGGCACTAGACGTTTTATAACTATTATTTGTTGAAACATGAAGCAACCACAGGCCAATAAGGGAACCACTAATAAAATTATATTATTCTTATAAATGCGTTGAGTAATGACGTCATTGAAACACGAATTTGCTCGCACTTCAGCAGACCGTAATTTGCCAATTTCGGGCTGCGAACTGGCTACTCTAAGCGAGCATATTTAAGCGGTAAACTCACCCTGTTAGTCAAAAAAGTCATATGGAAGTCACAAAGAGTCATACAATATTTCGGTACTGAAACAGCGCTTCTTCTGATAATTTGGCTAGGACGGTGATAAAGACGAAACACAACATACGAACGAGTAAATTAAAATGACGTGTATTTAGTTTACGTTATATAAAAAGCTTAGGTTAATAGGTTTCCTGCGAAAGAGGCCATAACGTTGTTAAAGTTTGATGTTCACGGCGTTACATTTGTGTCAAGTGAGAATGGCGTAAATTTGATGACCCCCACGGACTATAAAGCAAATCACATCCAATGGAGCGCACATGCAACTTTTGCCCAAGATTGACATTTCGTTTTTGCAACATACCTACCTACCCTAGCGCACGAAATTTTATAGGCTTTCTAACTGGAAAACATGTTTTGGAGACCCTATGGTAATGGTCGATATTTCACGTCAAATTAAGTAGAGATTTCCATTTTATTCCTATTTAAAAGATCGTGTAGACAGTTTTCATAGTATATTGGTCGTTTTCTCTAGATTTAAGAATTCGCGTCACATCAGCAAACGTTGCTACTGTATAACTTTAAGGGACGGGATTAGTTTTCTGTGACTTATCCGCTGAGGGTGTATTTTGCTAAACCTCCCGTGCATTGCTGGTTTCAGGGACAGCTAGGCAAAGATTTTGATGTTTCTCCTGGACAAACGGAAACACTTCATACTAAATTGATTATATATTATACAAATAATGAATGTTTATGAGTGCAATGGTAGGGACAACATGACTTCAGGGATGCACGAGGGAAACATCCTCGTTAATTGTTTTTAATTATTGAGTTTGGTCGAATGCATCGACCAAATACACCTTTAGCATCTCTACGTGCCGCATATGAGACTATTCTTTTTTCATTGCAATTCGATGTCATTCGACGAGCACGACGACGTCAAAAGATCCGCCATGTTTCAATGTTAATTGGCGCTCGTCAAGTTGAAGTGGACTAGAACTAGTGATAACTGACTTCCGGAGGAGTCCTCTGTACTTGCCTTGTGCAAGCTCAGAACTGACATGTTTTTTAGTAGTGAAATTAGTGATACAGCTAGTGGACCAAAGATCGAATTCCATCCTCTGCAAGATATTTTAAAAGGAATAAAGTTGAATATAGTCGAACAAAGCTGATACTTACCACTCAAAATCTACGATGTCAATTTTTTGGAATACTAATTATATATGGAAAAGTAATATTTTGTGTAATTAAAAAAACTGTGTTATAGCTTTTTTGTTTTGATTTGAAGTAATTTTAGCCGTTTGAACAATTTAGTGTCCAATTTTTCAATTCAACCCAAAAATCAAGTATTTTCACAAAAATGGCTTAAGCCCCCTTAATTGAATCACCAGCTGTTTTTAAATAGAAATGTTGGATTACGGAAACTTTTTACAATTTCGGTTACCTGGCTTCGTACGAGAGATATCCGGGTTTGATTCGTATGCAAAGTATTACACTTATAGATCACAATGCATAATGAGTTTTTACAAAACATACTTTTGTTGAAGGTCTAACGAATCACACACTAAGTTAATTAGGCCTATTTACAAGCATTATGCACATACAAACAGTAATTAGTGAAGCCAGCTGACTAAATTTCTGCAGATAGAATAGTTCTTTTCTGAAAACTCATACATTGTGAGGAGTGCGGCTTACTAGTCTATCGGTGCAGGTTGCGAATACTTGGCAACGCGCCTACGTCACTAGCCGGTCTGTTTCAGCGGAAATGATCCATTCAAATCCAATGTTTACAAAAAAAAATTGCGGAATCATTATTCAAGGAGAGTCGATGAGAGAGTCTTTATGAGTCTTCCAACTGATTTAAATGTTAGTGAGATTTGCTGAGAGTGAATGAAACTCCGTGATAGTAACATTAAAACCAAAGGAAGTTCGCAAGTCGCAGCCCTTATACTATCTCTTGTCGACCTTCATCCTCGTTTATTGGGTCCTTTACAATTTTTTTCTTCAATAGAAGATGATAAAAATACTAGCATAAATTTTCATGTCATGAGCACTTTAAAGGCAAGTTAAAGTCCCTTCGGCGGATTGCTTCTGCTCGAAACAATGGAGGATTTCGCGGATATTACCATTGTGATTTTGCATCTTTAAAGCTTTTCAATATTTAAACTCTGGTTTATAACCATTTTAGACCACAGGCTCGAACCTGAACGAGGTTAGATATTCAGTTAGTATATACAATATTCTGCAAATATATAGAAGTTCAAAATGTATACAAAGCGTTTTTACCTTTAACTTATGGTTTTTAAAATTCTTATTGCTAGTGTGTTAATCTAGTATAACTTAGTGTTGTAAGTCCTTTATTAAATGGCAGTGTACTCACGCCTTAGCATGCAGTCTACTACAATTAATCATTCTCTATTAACAACAATAACAGTTGCTCAATCCTAATTTGAATTTACACCCCGCGTATATTCTGTTGATTTATACTGCTGTGTTTGAAAGTGATAAGCGCTGGGTCTTCCATAGAGCACAAACCGCTATATTTCACCATTTTAAAACTTTCACCATTTACTGATATTTTTAGATGGTTTTATGAATCAAGCGAACTTGCACCTTACTCATTCTCATTTTCACAACAAGCCAACTAATCAAATTCCTTGTTTTGTGACGTTGTGAAGTATTGCTTCCGTCTGAGATTAGACTCACAACAATTACTACCCACATAGGGCAGGAAACGCACTCCCATCTTCACCGCTTTCCCTTCAGGTTGCTGTCAAAGCACAGCTGTCTTCACTAGATGTTAACTAGTTGACGAGTGGCTTCCATTCGTTTTTTGGCTGGCGTAGCGCTATGCTCGAACTTGTTTGATCAGAAGCGTGTCTCGTCGTCGTACACGTGAAATGACCTCTGTAGCAGGGCACACGGCTACTGCTTCAGGTGACCAGGACTCGTCGAGTAATCCATTCGAGGTTCCGTTCGACAACTTCAAAGCAAAACGAAGGCGAACGTTCAGCGGCCGTGGCAAATATTTTACCAATGTTAAACAATTCTTTAACGGCTGTAAAACCCGAGTAAGAAGCTTGAGGGAAAGAAGGTAAGGGATGGAAGAACGACGGTGCCGGGTTATAACCAGGTTTACTGTACATAGCCGCAACATAGCATCATCACGATGAACTTTGTTGTCAAACTTGGTCGCCGCGTATCACCTGACATACGAAACTCACATGAGACATACCAAGGATGGCAAGTGTGTACTTCTCATCTTTCACATGTCTGACTGTTATGAGCGTCGGATTGATGGCTTGTAAATAAAGCGTAATGTTAGTGGTCGCGGCGACGTACGCTACGGGCACTTAGATATAATCACCTACATGGATCTGTTTCGTTTCTTCAGGTCCATGTATGATGTAGGCTGTCAATTCGTGAAGAAAGACGAAAACGTCGTCGATTTCAAGGGACTAAACCAGGAAACATCTACGGTGAGTACATGTATACAAAGTTGCAATGTACGTCGAGTCGTGTTCGTGAATATAGTGCTACGGTTGCGTCACACAGTGGCAGCCAAAACATGGCAACCTGGCTGCTAACACAACAGATGTGTTGATGTTATTACACCAGCGCCCCTTTAACGTTTACACACAATCACACTATCTAAACCACGACTTTACCGCTCTCTTTATACTCCCAGATACATTTCCACTTCTAATACAGCCATACAGGCAGTGTTTTCTGGCAAAGAGCACAGAACGTACACGCGATTGTCACTGGGCATACATAGGGGTCGTCATACATGCTGATCTTTTGTTATAGACAAAATGCTATCGGCATCGCTTTATGTTCGGCAATTTATCGTTGCTTCCGACGTTTGTGTAGCCTATGTGTATTTACGTTAGTTTATGTTTTTGTTTCTTATTCTTGGCGACTTACGCTATACGTGACAAGTCTTAACACTTTCGAAACGAAATCCAATAGGGCTGTCCATATGTAGCTATGTTATAATATTTATCAGCGTTGTTCAATAATTCGCCTGACTGTCTCATGCGAGACTGTGACTCATGCTTCCAAATGTTTAACCTTGTAACAGGCTTTCCTGTATAGTCGAACTTTTGTTACAAAACGCGCCTCCAAGCTCAGTCTTGCTGTTTTTCTATGTAAACGAAAACCAAGGGTTCTGCGCCCATGTTGTTTTACTGTTATTGTTATAAACACGTCTTAATGTTGAAAAATTCTTCAATCAATTATTTGGCGGGACCAACCTGGAAATAGAAGTGCTGACTTGAACGAAGTACATACGTATTGGGTTCGTGCAATAACGGTCGACGGCTAGATCTACTTTTTGAGAAATTTAATCGTGATCAATATCGAAACTAATGATATATTGATATGAAGTACATGTTCTTGAGCCTAGTGCTAATTACGAACGGTACGGGGACAGGAATTGAACTAATTTCAAAATAACGTGTATATCGGTATCGTGCAGCACTATACAACATGGTTCGTACTTACCTTAACATAGTTCACAGCGTGGCAGTTCAGTGGCATTCTTTCTCGATTCTAAAGCTTGCTAGAATCGGTCAACATTTTGTGTCGGAATGTGCTATCTTATATTAATATATAGTAATGTGCTATAGTATATATTATATATGTAAAGTGCAATAAATAAAATTTGTTCAAGGACATTGGTAATTTGGTATCCTGACCGGGAAGCAAAGGTAATTGCTATGTTTGAGACTTGTCTACTAGGGGTATTTACCCAAACCAAATTATCATGTCAGTTTGGACCATGAGACTATAACCACGTCTCGCTTACATGATTTAAATATTTCTATGATTGATAAAGGATATCCAAGCTACATTAATCACAAACGCGATGTCATGGTGACCAAGTACTATACATCCACATTTTTAATAGTTTAAAACCAGGCACTACTCCTGTACTCTACTCACCCCGACAGCATAAACATTGCCAAATATGACATATTTTGACTTTGCATTATATTTATTTGCTAGCATTACAAAGAGTTTTAATAAATTAGAAAATTTTCGAAATATGCCATACAAAATATAAAAATAAAAAATTATGGTAGCCTATAAACAAAATATACGTTAAAAGCAAAATATGTCATATCGAGAAGATGTTTGAAATATGTCACATTTATGTATTGGTGACCAGAGATTTTTTTGAGCACAATCGATGCGCATGCTATTGGAGCGCAGATGCTGTATTTGGTAAAGGCCTGCCTGATTATTTACACACGAAACAATTACCATTTCATTTCGCCATCTGTTAACCGTAATTATGTAGTCGTAATGGATCGCCCATTTATTTAACCATAGTTAACCGAGTTGGAAAATTTAACAGTAAGTTTTCGAAATATTATAGTGCTATATCTTTTCGCAATTTCTCTCGAATAAGTGGCATACATGTAGCTACATGCGCGGCCGTACGCAAGCAACGGCTGAGATGCGTTACCGCTAAAAAACGAGTTATTTAACAGCGTGTCCCAAAAAACGTGAATCTAATTGGCTTCATCAGCTGCATGGTGGGTGTGGGCTCGCTCGCTGAGATAAAGGAATCTGCGTATTGCAATTTCCTTCACAATTAAGGAATAGACCAAGAGTTGGCATTAGAATAGATTTATTCGGCACTCGGGCCGTTGGAGAATCACGAAAATGGATAAGAGTTAATCGGGCGCGAGGGCTCACCCATCATTATTATTTGCTATTATGTGCTCTATGTTGAGCACGACAAATCATGGATCGAGTTTTTGGTTTTAATTTAAATGTTAGATTTTTCTCATTTCTGTATATCTTTAAAGTTGCACATAACAAGCGAGAACGAGCTAGGGATTATTAATCAATCATTTTCCTCAAAATGCAGGAAGACTCAAAATGAAGTGCAGGAGTATCGCTTGTAGACCTTTTTTCTAATCATAACACGATTATTTCTATAATACTAATTTCGAGTTGATTAATTGTCCTGAACCCAATGCCAATAGGATAATTTACTTTCAGTTAATGTCTGCTCCATCATTCTGCGGATAACTTTAGAGACAAAGTATTGCGACGACCTTTCAGACTTCAAGGATACGTCCACCGATTATAATTCACACTAGCCAATCAAATTCTAAATTATAACCAGATCCGGAGAACATATAAACAGTTCCTATATGATATTTAGAATAACGACGGTTCGTTGTCTGTCGGTGATATACGTGTTCTAAAAAATGTTGGTGTTCTAAAAAATGTTGCAGTGCTGCGTAGGCAGTGTGAGAAACATGAATGAAGTAAAAAAGTGAACTGTCAAATCGTTTTTCGGCAGACTGAACCATATGACTGCCGCTCGTTAATTGTTTCTAACCTCGAAACCATGTTCATGAATTCGCATCCAACCTACATATCAATCTTTCTTAAGGTAATTGAAGGAAATTTTATACACAATTTTAAGGGCCAACCGGTGTTGTGAAAAATGCAACTGGTACGCCCTCCGGCTGAACTCGAACCAGCGGGCCTGTGATTCCGGTGCAGCGGTCTCCTAACTGAGCTACAGCTCCCGGTTGGTCTTTTAAATTGTGTATAAAACTTCCTTTATTTACCACCATAAGAAAAATTCACTACCAGTTACACGAAGGACGTGGCCAACATTTAATATGTACCCATACTACATATAAATCTTCTGTAAACATCAGTTAACTTGAAATTCCCATTGCTGGGTTCTTAAGTGTTATTCACAAAGTGAGTGGCCGTTTTGTACCAGTTTGTTGTACAGACACGAGCTAGATGCACAGGTATCTGGGAATATTGATACTGGGGGGGGGTCGAAGTGCATTGTTAAATGAGTTACATTCAAAAAGTAAGAATATAAGGAGACTAGAAAATGGAAATCAGTACGGTTTCCTATCAGTGTATAATACTGCTAACAATGTAAATCATTTACATGTTGGCAACGACCTAGTCTCCCTCGCAGCCGCTACGTGGCGTCGCTCCCACGTAGCGGCTGCGAGGGAGACTAGCAACGACTGTTTACGAAAATAAAACAAGCGACGGCGAGACGACTTGACGCGGAGCGTTTCTATAGTGTACTCTGCGAGCGTGTTTCGGTTATTTCGCGTGTCACTTTTCTGAAGGCGATTCACTGTATAAGGGCGTGTTCCACAGCATGTTTGGCAAATTCACCCCCATACTGTTTAGGTGATTGTTATTTAAGCCATGATAATATACTGTGTACATAGTGACCAGTGGCACACTTCGCAGCAGAGCATTGGTATTAGCGTTTTAGCTTGAGAGTGTGAGTCAGACAACGACATGACGTCTAATGACCCTGATGGGCGTACTGACTATGTGATGACAACATTTTATTGCAACATCTGATCTTACTTTAACGACTACTCAATTTATTTGACAATATATTATGCCGACTTCGATCAAGCACCACGTCAATATAATCATTAAGGCGAAATACCTCCAAATCCGATGATTGTTATGTTAAGACGCTCAGGGCATTTTAGAATATTTTGCAAGATAAGGAGATTTAACGGCCATGCCTGTCGACAATTTGGGGCAAATTAAAAAGCTATCTTTTTTATTTTCACGAAATTGTCTTTCTGAAGAAGTTCGTCGGGAGAAAATAGTTAGTTATGCAACAAGCCGAGTAAAAGTATAACGCCTCTTTAACATAACTGAACCACACAAAAGACAGTTTTGGGGATAAAATCTATGCAACAAAATCATTGTTATTCACATTGTTATTTCATTTGGAAGAACTTATACCAAATGATAAAATAATCGACTATCAGTTTTTTCATAACTCCTCTTGCTCTTGGGATATTAGGTATTCAAATAAAACGTCTGTGATGTCATTAGATGTGTAGATGAAATGTACATATTTGGAAAATGGCGCAAGTCTTGAAAACTACTAAATCAACATATATTTAAAACTTTTGCCAGTGGATACATACAGCTAAATATTATATTAACCTTCTCGGTTTTCTCTTGTTCAGAATCCGTGAAGATATGCACGAGATCTTTCAAATATGTAAATTTCATCAACACAACTTACCCTCGTTTAATCTAGAGTATAAGATTAAGGAGATGGTACATAAGGATAGCGTTAGCGTTTTTAGAGCTCTTTTATCGAAAGTAGAAACAGATTTGCATTACCAGTAAATTTTACAATCGCTTTTGTCTGTCATTTAACAGAGTTTTGAGAAAGATTCCGTTATCGTAAGATTCGATCACAAAGATGTCCTAGTTCTTGATAGAAAGAAAGACCCGAACCTCGTCTTTACTGAAGAAGTTGACCCTAGATGGTAAGAAATAGCTTTTTATTAATTTTGAAAGCACATTTGGGGTATATGTTTAGATGTTCCTCTAAAAGCATTGATCTGATTGAACTGTTGCAGTATATAGCTAACCTATACTTTGCAAGTGGCCCAAATTTTTTCATCCAACGTTTTCCTGTGATCCAACTAGAAATACTGGACAATTTTAATTTTATTTTATTTTCGTGAAATTCTATTTTCTGCGTATATTCCAAAAATTACCATAATGTTTTTAAAATTGTCCTATTTATTACTAGTTTGACGACAAGACGTTTGATGAGACGTTTCATTCAAACCAAATATTTCTGCTCCACTCTGGATAGGACCCATTCTGTCTGGTTCATCGAACATGTATACCATACTATTGAGATATATATATATCGAACGATATTAAAGTTGTTCAACCTGTACTACTTGAATTTTGTGCAGGCAGCTGTAGATGTGTTAGCATTTGCAAACTTCATTGATTCACCATTATTTCAAATAGAACATTTCTGCTTTACAGTGTACGGGTCTCGTTTTAAGCTTATTTATTCCTCTTTCCTATGCGTAGCCAAGAAACAAGAAAAAATTCCGCAGAAGCGATCGTTTTTAGATGTGCAAGGCAAATGTTCGATTTTAAGTACCAAGCATAAGGTTTCTGTAGAGTGTGCTCACCTGCAAACGTTCGTAAATATGACCCAACCTTTGATAGTTAAAATTTGTTCATTATACCAACCCAACTGAATTAAAATGTTAAGTAAAAAGTTTTGTTTGACCCACCCCGCCAACTTTTGACAAATATTAAAGAAGCCCGATAAGAATGTCGTAGCTACAAGTGAGTAATTTATTTAATCCTTATTACGTAATAAGACATGGCTGACAGTATTGCAACTTTTTCAACTATTTCTTAACTTCTTTGGTGTGTGTTTAAATTACAAGTTTATGTAAATCGTTTTTCGCAAACACCAAAGGGCAAAAAAAGAAGCATAAAATTTCTCAATCAAAATGGTTTATTTGTGACGTAGTTCGTGATCATGACTAAAAGTACACACGAGTACTACGAGAACATACAAGTAACATACGAGTACATACAAGAACATACGAGTAACATACGAGTAACATACATGTACGAGTAACATACGAGTACATACAAGAACATACGAGTACATACGAGTAACATACGAGTAACATACGAGTAACATACGAGTAACATACGGGTACATACGAGTAACATACGAGTACATACGAGTAACATACGAGTACATACGAGTAACATACGAGTAACATACGAGTAACCTTGACCCCCTAACCCTATCCCTAACCAACTCGTATGTTATTCGTGTGTACTTTTAGTCATTCGTAGTTCCGTAGTTCGTGTGTTCTTACACCGACATAATCCCAATTACAGATGGTAAATTTCCTTATTATTTAACGGCAAAACATTTCCTGAATGCGACATTTGAATTATAATGAAGCATTCCAAATTATGGCTGTCAGATATTTGGATATTGTATTATAATAGATAAGAATTGCATGCTATATTCAAAATGCAAGCAAATTTGCGTTAGGCCGCTGTGATCCCTTCCCCGCCTACATTGTTTATTGGTGTTACTGTTAGTGTTTAATTATGTGTACCGTATAGTTAACAATTTTCCAGAAAGCATACTCATTCGAAACTGTTTTGAAAAGACAAGTAAATGACCGACCGACTGGAGGGGATTAAGGAAATATGTGAATTATAGAACTCGCCCTGTCTAAACTGGCAACCACCATTATCCGGGCGGAAATACCGATTAAAATGTTTTAAACATTGCCATGCAACAGTCTTGGATGCAGGAAGAAACACTTTTAAGCGTTTAAACTTTGTTCTTGCCGCGGTTTACACTATACTCGGAGTTTACACAAAGGCTTGGCCGTCAGACCTTTTGTCACAACGCCAATCCTTGACAATATCAAGATCTTAAATTAGTGCCAGATGAAAGCTTTTTAGAAACAGACAATATTCGATTTGGTGGTAAATCCGCCTTTCCCCCTATAGATAATCTACCGTAATACATTAATACATTTGTTTGTTCGTACAATAATCGATAAAATATGGGAAAGTTCCAGCTACTTGTCTATTATACGAAAAAGACACTAAAATGCCATGAAATTATGGATATATTATTGTTTCATTTGTAAGAACTTGTGAAGTGCTGATTAGAAGTACATTGCTCTAATCTTATTTCGTGGCCGAAATATTACGGAGATTATTACGAGATATTTGGCTACGACTCTCTCTCTACCACTACCGCAAACAATGTACTGTATTTTAGCCTTTACAGTTTTTACCACATAGTGATCTTGTGCATAAGAAAAGTAGTTTGTGGCAATGGACTAACAGTCATCGGAGGTAAACCTCGAAACATCGGGAACAACACACACAAAATGGAATTACGATAGTGCTATAGTGGTAGTCGCAGTAATCTCCTTAAGTATCAACAGAGAAAAATTCTATAAATTTGGTACTCCATCATTTCAAATCATCTTCAATATAGAGTCGTAAAATACTTGGTGAAATTTCATGTCATAAGCACTTCAAAAACAATAAGTGTAGAAAACATGTAGAGGGTAACACATTTCATATTTTCTGCTCCTTCCTCTATGTGCATATACTTCCTAATAAATTGTTAACCTCAACCGTTATTATTCCTTCTAGTTATGACGTTACTACAGGTCTCCCTGAAACCATTCTTGAATATCTTCTGGAAACTCGGCTGGATAACGATGAAGAACAGGATGGTATCAAAGGTATGTATTGTAAAAACTTACACTCTGGATGTATGGGCCAAGAAAGCAGAGTACAACCTTGTGCCATTAATATGCCATCTGAGTTCACTGATTTTGTATATTAATATTCAGTTAGAAACGATATGTGAACTGCGCAGTGCCGTCGTTGTAAATTCGACATGTCGTTGAAAACATCGTGTCCGAACTATTTGCATGTGACTTAGTCTGCCGTATTACCTGCTCAATTTCATCCTTTTCCACTCCAACTTATAATTTGTACAGTATAAGCGCACAATTTTCATAGGTTAAAGCGGTAGTACCCAATTCGTTTGCCAGTCATCCAAAAATATCACGTGACTTGTTTTTACCAATCGCGTGTGTAGATGTAGACCAGTTTAGTTTGTTATGGATGAAAGCCATCCCGGAATCATTATATAGGCACATTATTATATTAAAGTGTCACCCAGTTACATGAGCCTAATTACGTGGATACTACATGGATACTCACATATTATGTTTGTAATTATTCCTAGATACATTGATTGATGACTTTTTGCTTACATTTCCACTTTTTATGCATGAAGAGGAGCTGTGCTCCGTCCTCAAACGATAGTATCCTTATCCTTAGTAGCTAGTGTATATGTTTGTATGCGTTGTAGCTTGGACATTCCGACATCGGACAAAAATCGTGATTCATTAGCAGGTCAATTATTTGCCAATACCAAAGAGAGGGGCACATGACTGATCTACAAACCACTGACTAATTATTAAGATATTTTGTGGTAACCAATTCCTATAGTCCATTTTCACACATTCAAAAATTCATGAACAGGGAATTCATTTTAACAAGATACACATCGGGTTGTATTAATTCCACAAGTTGTATCAAGGGCGCGAAAGTCTTGCTACAACGTTGTTACATGTAGCCACGACCGTGATGTCTTGGTGTCCCTTTTCCCAGACTTGTTAACAAGGCCCTAACAAATTGTTATCACGTTGGTAACAAGTTGTTCATTCTAAATAGTTATTTGTTACGATCTTGTTCTAACATCTTATATTGTCCTGTAAACATCAACTTGTTAACAATGTGACATCGGCAAACTTGTAGCAACTTGACGAACGAACAGCCTTGATATAACTTGATAACAAACTTGCTACAAAGTTTTTCCGAACACATCCTGTTGCTGCTTGTGAGAGATTTTCGCGTGTGTAGAAGAGAAGAACCAATCCGATTGTGAAATAACTAGATGTCCCAAAAGCGTTTGTGTAGTATAGGTACAAGAGTTGTACAATTTGTGTTATCATAACAACATACTAGCACAAAGGCTTTCAGTGATTTAAGTCAGTACAATAACTTTGTGTTTTAATTCATCATGCATTGCGACCCAATTCGCTGCTACTGTACCTGATAAACAAACTATTAAAAGCTCATTAAAAAGTAGCAAGTAAACGTATAGTAACTTACAAACCACTGTATGATTTATTTTACATTATATAATGAAATTCCCGGACGGGAACGTACAGTATGTTATATATACAAAACGTTAAAAAAGACTATAATAACTATTGAAAAAAATGCTCTTTTGTTCTTTCCAACATTAATGTGCATTAACAATCAATTACAGATTTTCCCGTATGTCATTAAACGGCCTTAAATTATCCAAAACATGATTGTTTGCTGTACAAAACATTTAACCTTAACCAGTACTCCCAGTTATCATGGTTCAGTACGAATCCAACATGCATTTTCCTGCACCACCGACAAGAAACTATCACCCTGCGAATTAGTCAAGAAGAGAAAACAGAGGTATAATGATATTAAACGGTTGTATTAATGTAGCAGCGTGCCCCCCGGATAAAGAACATTTTGCTAATTTTGTAACAACTCGTTTCACGTTAGGTTGGTTCGACTTGTCTTGCGATGGAACGACCTTGCCCGTAACGTCTTTCGCGATAATGAACATATCAAACAACTTCTAGAGGTGGTCATAAGTTTTTGTATTCAAGCAGAACTTGACTTTACAATGTTACACATCAAGGGAAATAGCAATTACATTTTATTGTCTTGCTCGAAAGATATTTTCAATGATTTACATTTTCTTTAAAACTGGTTTGGTTTTGGTTATTGATATTTTCAGTACAGAGTATCATGGCGTCTGCCATCTGCCGCCATCTTGGACTATAGTTTTAGCTCATTGTGTGATGTCACAATAGACCTTTTTAATAATGACGTAGAGTGAGGAAAACGTGATGTTACACGCGATCTGATTGGTTTGTCAAAC
>JAOTOK010102842.1:0-10744 GCA_025770025.1 Virgularia gustaviana | reverse complement strand
AAAGCCCTGCGGTGTCATGCGACGCGGGAAGCGAAGGGACTCGGGAATTTGTAATTTGCTTTCAGTAGTGTTTGTTTGATGGGGGACAAAGTATTGAATTTACATGTGCAGGTACATGTAACCACAATTGCTTGTACTACAACTAGCAGCGCTGCTAGGATTGCAGCTTTCTTGATATTGTACTGTCACCACAAACTAATAAGATTTGTGAATGGGTTTGTTTGCCCTCAAGATCGAGTCCAAACCATATATGTAAATGGTTACATGGTTTACTTGAATGATTGACTGAAACAGAAAATGCTCGAGATCTTTATTCAAAACATATCTGAAGCTTGTTTTCGAATGAGGGTACATTCAATATGCTTGTGGCATTGACATCTGTGTTACCTGACGAACATATACAGCTGAAATTTTCTCCGATGAAAAGCATTTGTATCATTGATATTATTGCAACATAATATTATCTATTAGTATTATAATCACTTTGCCATGCCAAGTCATTCTTGGTAGCAATCCCTAGCTTTAGGTTTGGTAGTATGAATATGAAGTTACCCTACAAGAACTTAGCTTTAGTTTTACTATTGCCTTGGAAGTAAAGCATTTGTATTATTGATATTATTGCAACATAATATTATCTATTGGTTTTAGTATTATAATCACTTTGCCATGCCAAGTCATTCTTAGCATTCCCTAGCTTCAGATTTGCTAGTATGAGTATGAAGTTGCCCTACAAGAACTTAGCTTTAATTATTGCCTTGGAAGAAAAGCATTTGTATTATTGATATTATTGCAACATAATATTATCTGTTAGTATTATAATCACTTTGCCATGCCAAGTTATTCTTAGCAATCCCTAGCTTCAGGTTTGCTAGTAGCATTTGTATGTAGCTGTGTGACTGTTAGTATGAAGTTGCCCTACACGAACCCAGCTATATTCTTTGCCTTAGCAGAAAAGGATTTAAATCATTGATATTATTGCAACATAGTATTATGATTGCTGGTCAGTCAGGCTTCTAAGCCATTCTTCACGATTCCTTGCTCCAGGTTTGCTTGTAGCATTCTTGTTAGTTTTTGTGACACTGCCTTTATACAAGAACCCAGCTGTAATTTGCTTGCCTTGTCTGAGAAGCATTTGTACCATTGATATTATTGCAACAATATATGTTATGATTGCTTCTCAGTCAAGCTAAATAATTCTAAACAATTCCTAACTTCAGGTTTGCTTGTTGCATTGCTGTTTATCTGTGATGTTGCCTTACAAGAACCCAGCTGTAATTTGCCTTGTCTGAGAAGCATTTGTACCATAGATATTATTGCAACAATATATGTTATGATTGCTTCTCAGTCAAGCTAAATCATTCTAAATAATTCCCACCTTCGGTTTTGTTTGTTGCATTGCTGTTTATCTATGATGAAGAACTCAGCTGTAATTTGCCTTAGATGGAAAGCATTTGATATTATTACAACATAATATTGTCTATTATGATTTTTTCTCAGTCAAGCTAAATCATTTATAATGTTCCTAACTTCAGTTTGCTTGTGGAATTCTTGTTTATGTGTGATGTTACCTTACAAGAACCCAGCTGTAATATTTCCCTTGGCTGGAAAGCATTTGTATTATTAATGTTACAGCAACATAGTATTATCCTATTATGATTACTTCTCAGTGAAACTATGTAAATCATTCATAACAATTCTTAACCTCATGTGTGATGTTGCCTTACAAGAAACGATTGGTATTATGGCAACATAATATTATCTATTATGGTTGCTTCTCTATCAAGCTAAAGCATTCTAATTCATCCTAAAGACCCAGCTGTAATTTGGTTTGCACTTCTAAATGCATTTGTATCATTGATATTATTGAAACATAGTAATGTCTATTATGATTGCTTCTTGGTCAAACTAAATCATTCTTTAGAATTCCTAGCTTCAGGTTGACTTGTAGAATTTTGTGTGATGTTGCTTCACAATCACCTAGCTCGCTGTTATATGGCTTGGATGAAAAGCATTTGTATTATTGATATTACTATTGCTACATATGTACATCCATGCAATCATTCTTAACAAACCCTAGTTTTAGATATGCTCATGTGTACTAATTCTTGTTGTTTCTGCTTGTGATATTGCTCAAGAAGTACTTTAATTAATACTTTTGTAGAAAACTATGTATTTGTATCATTGATATAAGTATTGCTACATAATATCCATTATGATTCCTAGCTTCACATTTGGCCATTGTACAGTTCTCTATGTTTCTGTTTTACTATAAAATATAATAAAAAATAAAAATAATTTCTATTACCCTAGAAGTACTATGTTGCTTTCCTTTGCCTAGGACTAAATGCTCTTGTGTTATCGATTTTATTGTAAAACTTTTTCTATTTTGATTGCTTCATTGTCTGGCCAAATCATTCATAAAAACTCATAACTTCAGATATGATTGTGTGTGTGTTGGTGCCTTTAAACAAATAATTGAATGTGGTATTTGAAAAGTCAATTGCAATATATTACTACACTGTATATCCTGGCATAACATTGGATTTGCTTGGTTTCTGATATTTGTCTATTATTCCTATCAGATAGTATACTGTATGGTTGTCTAAACACTATTGTATATTATCAAGCATGGAAGCATGTCATGAAAGCCATATTTTATTCCAATATAAAATGTGATGCAAACACTGAATAACATTGATAATTTTTGGTAGATTTCCCATGCTTCATCAATGGGTTTAGTAATGGCACTGTGTTGTAATATTTGTTCAAGTTGTCCATTAGAATTGCTCCTCGCACAAGATAACTTATTTTCAAAAACTCTTGACTTTAGATCTACTGTGTTAGGCTTAGCATTTTACAGTATGTTTTATTTTTCCCTACAGATGAAAAATATTTGAAATGCCAGTCCAGTCCCATTACTATCTAAAATTCCTAGTTTCAGATAATGTATGTGGCATTATGAATGTACACAAGACTGTGTTCAAACATGTAAGATGAAAATTTGCCTCAAATGAAAGGCGACATTGATTGCAACATATCTATTAATATGATGGTTTCTTGGTTCAATCAAGTTGTATGCTAGCTTTTGATATGATTGTGACATTCAGTCTGTACATGAGGGTATGCTCAAAATATACAATTGTGATTTTATTCAGATAAAAATCATTTGTGATATCAATTGTAGCACATTGTTTATTATGATTGCTTCTTGGTCAAGCCAAGTTGTTTTTGAAACAAAAAGATGCTAGATTTGAATTTGCATGGGGATGGTGTGTGTGGGTGGTGCTGAATACAAACAAACTTGACTATATCTGTTTAAAATGCAAATCATTTTTGTTGTATTAATTGTCGGTGTAATGTATTAGTAGAATTGTTTCTTGGTCAAAAATTGATGCACTTGTTTTTGAAATTGATGCACTTGTTTTTGAAATTGAATGAGGCTGGATTTTAATTTGCTTGAGACATTGTGTGAACATGCAGACTAACCTGAATTTTATCTGCTTGAAATTGAAAAGGATTTTTAATGTTGGTATTGTTATTACAGTGATTTCTCTGTTAAAAGCAAGTTGGAGATGTTGTTTTTTAAAACTGAATAAGGCTAGATTTAGATTGACTTGTAGTACAATGTTGTATCTGACCTTACATACAATGCCAATGATGTACCTACTTGAAATAAGAAAAAAACCCATTTGCAATGTGATGATATTATTGCATCCTATTATTATCAAAAAATTTCTTAGTCAAATCAAGTTGTTTTTTGAAACTGAAAGAGATGTAGGTTTAACCCAAATATGCTCGGTCTTGTACATTTGTGTGATCTTACATACAAGGCTCACCAACATGCATTCTACTTGAAATTCAAAAAACATTTGTATTATGTCGATGTTATTGCATCCAATTATTATTATGAATTTTGTAAGTTTCCATACACTGTAGGTTGTTTTGAAAATGAAAGAAGCAAGGTCTAAAATTTGCTTGTGTCAGTGTATTGCATGTGATGCAAGGACTAACATATCCATAGTTGTAATTCAAAAGCGTTTGTCTTATGTTGTTTATTATTCAATATTGCATCCTATTACTATTGTTGTTTTATTGTTGGTATTATTGTAATATATTTTTTCAATTGCTTCATGTCGAAACCAAAGGCATGGCATGTGGTTGTGGTGGTCTATTCATATACAAACAAAACTTTACAATACAATTGGCAATACCATTGCAATTCATGTTCAAACTACAGTATAAGGCCATGTAAGACTAACACAGATGATTCAAATTAAAAAGCATACTAATATATAATATTTTTATCATTTATTTATAGCCAAAACATTAGGCACGTTTATGCTCAAAAATTCGACATATTATTTAATATATTTTTCAACATATTATTTAATATGTCATGAGATTATTTTTGGAGTGCAATTTCCCCTATCTCATTCACACCTGCACAAGAAATTAGAAAATAATTTCAAAAGTGGATCTATTTGCTCATGGTAGACTTAACGAAGCTGTAGATGTGGAAGTGAATAGATTCATCATAGAACTCTGATATTATTGCTTCATATTATTACAATTAATTCCTGTCTTATCATGATGCTTTTCAAGCCATTTTATTCTCAGATCTGCTTACAATTAGGATGCTTTCACTGTATTTTTTTTACATGAAAATCATTTGCAACATCTCCATCAATATTTTGCACCTTGCTAAATATTCATATTCTTTTCAGCCAGTATCTTATTTCAACTGTTGTTTATCTCCATGAGAATTGCTGTCATTTTGATTGGATTACAGCACCCAAGCCCTTTCTTCAAGGAGCATTTTATGAATCAGTCACATATTTATTTGTTACATTTGTTCTCAGGTTGACACTCCCCAACAACATGGGTTTTAGATGACATATTCATAGAATAGCATAAATTAAATTCTTAGGTTAGCAAGTATTTAATTAAAAGATACCATTTCCCAATTTATGTTCTACTAGTAATTGTTTGTCTGCGATAAGTGGGATTTGTTTTTAATCTGGTGCATTTAAATTCAGGGAAGCATAAAACAGATATGTTTTTATTTGATAATACTTTTCATTAAAAACTAGCAGCTCCAATATGTGATACGTGCTCAGATACAGTGAGTATGATTATAGTTGAGTAGTGTGTGTACACAACAAAAGCTTTTAAGTCATTTTTCAGAATCATGTTCTCTTGTCTTTTGTGTGCGGTCTGGGGTTAAGTGATGAGTAAAATTGTGTTAGATTTCTAAGGCATTAATTTGGTTTAGTTCTCTAATAGAAAATGTTGATGGAAGGGCAGGTTAGTGTACATTCATTCTCTTTTGACACAACGAATCATCTGATGTTAGACCAAGTAAAATAGATAGTTCTTTAATATTTTTGCACAGTAAAATTAGCTGATTGGTGCATTTTGGTTGTTGTTGTGGTGGACAAGTATTATTAGGACAGGATCTACAGCTCATTGGTAATGCTTTAGTAAGAAGGAAAAGGCTTTTGTATTACAAGATGCTGTTTCCCTCTTAATTATACCGTATGTCTAGTAAACAGGATGCTTAAACCTCTTCTCATAGCAGACGGAACATTATTTAGGCACTTGCTTAAACTCAGTGTATGTAGTTTAGCTGTTATGTATAACCACTAAAAGTAAAATTGTGTTGAACTGCTGAATGTTAATAGTGTTGTTGATGTTTTGAGTGCAGTTTTTTTCATTGCAGTAAAGTTGTAGTGAAACATGAAGCCACATTAAAGTGAAATTTAAATTGTTGTGCCATAAACTGCCAAACATCTGTGGTACTGTTGAGGCTTTCTTGTTTGCTGAACTGAACATGTGAGCAGTGACGTAGACTGATTGAACATTGGATTGCACCTGTTTTTAAATTAATAATTGTTTAGATAGTTGTTTAATTATTAACAATCTCTCTGTTGGATGAAGTAAACAAATAAAGTGCTTCATAATTTAAAGGTTGTATTCTTTTAAAATTTAGTCAACAATCGTATAAAGAAACAAAAACTGTAGTTAGAGATGCTGTATTTAAAAGAAACCCTTTTTAATTTTGATTTGATATCTTCACCTTATAGGCAGGTCTATTCTGTCTTAACATCACTTACATCAGTCACAGATTTTAGGTATGATTTTAGGTATAAATTTTATATAAATAATAAATTTTTGAAATAATGGTAAGCTTTAGTATCAAGTGCTGGATAAGCAAGGTTTTTAGTAAGCAGAGATAATTTTGTACTGTATTTGGGCACACTGCATGTACCTGTATTGTCTAAAAATGGCTGTATAGTATTTTTTTACTACATGCAAGCTACATGTCTCTCTACAATAATGTTTAGTAATATAAGTTCTGAATCTATGGGTTAGTCTTTCAGTGCCAATATTTATACTCATTATGTTAGAAGCTATTGTGGGGGTAAAGTTTACAATTGTTGATATGCATGCATGCATGAGTTTAGTACTCCTTTGTTTAATTTACTGTCTTAACTCTTCTCATCCCAGCGCTGTGAAATTACCTCTAACTCAATTACAGGTGTTTGTTTCTTGCTTTTCTTTTGCTAGCAGGCAACTTTCGTCTGTCAACACCAGCTAATTTTATTTTTCATCTGATAACAAGCTGTCAAATATTCATTTTATATACCAGTGACTAGTTTTTATTTTTGGATATTTGTGATGTGTAGACATCAGTGAAGCATACAATTGCATAAGAAGCATGATTGGTTTACTGCTGAGGTTTTCATGTGAGCAACAATACAATTATGTGAGCAACATACTGTAGCCCTGGTTTGGAATGGTATGAGTCAGCATCACTTTGCTAATTGGCTGTTTGTTTCAAAATCAATAATTGTTTATATAGTTATTTAATTATTAACAATATCTCTGTTGAATAAACTAAAAAATGGGGTGCTTAATAAGTAAACTGTTTTTTCTCTGTCAAATTTTATCAACAACCAATGCAAAGATGATGATAAGGCTGTCACATGTTGCCGGGTATCTTAAGGTTGTACCACCGACAGTCCCGCTTTGTTAATAAATACAAAATTTAACAATACAAAATGCCACAATTTATTTCAGAGATTTTTTCTGCCTAACACCAGGCAATTTTTCCTTTAATTTTTGAAATACCAATAAGCCTATATGCGGGTTTTCCCTGTGGACATTGTGTTTACCACCATGCCTCACTTTGGTGTTAAGTGCATATATACATGAAAAAGAGGCTTGGTGGTAAGGACAAAAGCATCAGGGAAAACCCGCATAACGACCATTACTGGTATCAAGTTGTAGAGCAGTAAGATTTGTAAAACAAAATGTAGTTAGGCACTGTTTGTGATGATACTGTATGTCTCTATGTCATGACTAAAAATGGTTGCAGTATCATTTTTATTTTTCTATTATATCAACTTTCCTCCATCCGAAGGCCTGTAAATGCCTCTACATATATTCAATTACAAGTACTATTTATTATGTTACCAGGTAACATTTATTTTGTCTGTCAATACCAGCTAATTTTCTTTTCCATCTGATCTCAAACTGTCAGGTAGTCATGTTGCATTGTCTGGATTTTATTTTTGAATATTTGTAATGTGTGGATAAAAAGCACAGTCTGTCAGAATCATTAAACATGTGTCAGTGATGTGTTTAGCTATCATGAAAGTGGTATAATTGTTGTGTGATGGCTCTGGGTTCCTTAGTAAAGGTCACTGCAGATTGGTACCTTGTGCAGATGTAATTATGATATCAGGCATAGCCTTTGTATTTTGACTGGCATTTAGTAATGTGCGAAACCAATACCATGAGTATCGATTTGATTGATTTGATTACAACTACAGTTCTACCTTTCAGACAAACTAGCAGGATATCGATTACTCAAAAAATTGCTCATAATTTATGGGTTATCTGGTTTTTATTGCTAGCAAGAATGCAATTAACCATATTTTCTACCGGTTTTCTTGGCAGTTTTCATGCAGCTAATTATTGCAGAAGGTGTTTAAAAGCTTTATCCTACATAAGCTGGGCCAAAACTGTGCAATATAAATGAAAATAAGATGTCTGGTGCTATTTGATGTCAAAATCCTTCTGTTGTTACTTTAAATATACATACCTGACAGTAAAACGTGATATCACAATACCCTGTATTAGTAATTTCACCATTTGATATGAAAAAACAATACTATGGAAATACCTGTTGTATCAGTAATTGGGCTGTCATAACTGGCAATATATTTTCAAATGGATGCACCAAAATTATTCATCATCAAGGAAACAATGGTTAGTTGGCAGTTAATGCAATGATAGTTAATGCAAGATTTCTTAATTATCTATTTTAGGTCAGTTGACTGGAACTCCTTGCAATGAATATATTGGCTGTGGTTGATTTGTCAACCATACTGTTATCACATTTGAAGTGTATTTTGAAGAACAATGAATGGTGATGTTTTACATGAGAGCACAGGAAATAGCTTGACTATGGCTGCGGGGTCTGAGTAAGTAAATATTAATGTGATTGATAGTATAAAACAATATAATAATATAATAGTATACATGTGATAACTGCCTTTAACAGGTCATTAGTGATACCATTATTGGTCATTGAGCCTCGATGAACCATCAACCTACCACATCAATCATGATATCAATATTATTTATTTAATGTTGTTCATTTCATGATGCAGAGCGATCTGCCTTGATCAATTATGGTCCCTCAGTATTCTTTCTGAGACATGATAAACCATCAACCTTGATCAATCATGATGTCAATATTGTTCAAGACAATTGAACCACCAGCCTTGTTCAATCATGGTATCAATGGCATTCAAAATGTGATGAACAATCAACCTTGTCCAATCATGACTTCAATATTGTTGAAGAGATGAAACCATTGATTTTGATCAATCATGATATCAATATAATACAATGTGTGAGGAATCAACTTTGGTCAACTATAACACCAGTATTGTAATTAAAAACTATGATTGAAAAACTATGGTGTAGATTTTGCCCAAGGAAAGACAAATCATCGACCGGCTTGAATCATTGTGTCTTATGTATGTCTTATTTCTGTTGCAGTCCGCAGCCAGTTGAATCATCTGTTGTGCCTGACCGTGTTCCTCCAAATTCCTTGATCAGAATCACCAGTGTTCGAAATCACATTCCATATTCAGTAAGTTTTGCCAAATACCTGTATATTTAAACCATGCCATCAAATTACTGGCAGAATTAGAGGTTTTGCTAAACTAAAACAGTGTTTCTAAGCTGCAGGGAATTTTGTTTCATTGTAGGACCACAATTATGGCAAACCTTTGACACCACCAGACTCCTGTAGCCCTGACCACCCTGAAGAAGCTGACACTGGCAATGAAGAAGAAGGATTTACCAGATGTATTTGGTAAGCAATGAAGTATCCTGTTTGAACTTATTGGTTTATTCACTATTGACTTTGACACATTGAAAACTAAGTGATTTCATCTTTTGTTAGCCAGAGTAAAATACTATTGTCACTCTAGAACTTTAATGGATTATCCAACTAGATTATTTAATTGTTTCATGTCTGAGCACCCTTCCATTTACAAGTAAAATCATCTGATTGTTAGCCAAAGTAAACTACTAAATTAGGACAGTGAATGTATTAATGATACTTTATCCCTTTCATATGAGAGTACACAACACTGAGTTTCATTGACAAGTAAAATCATGTGACTGTTAGCTAACATAAAATGTTACTGCAGGTTACAGTAATCAATCATTTAACCCTTTCATGTCTGAGCACACTTTCATTGGAAATAAAATCAACTCCCCTTTGACTAAAGTACATAAAATTCTAAAGTCACCCTACCTGAATGGGTTGAACAAAACAGTTTGTTAACCATTTGATGCCCAACGACTCTTTTATTGACAAGTAAAATCATATTGTGATTGTAACCAAAGTAAAATACTAGGTCAGTGTAGGACATGAATGGATTAATCAAGATAGGTAGTTTGTTAACCCTTTAATGGCCAAGGACTATGTCGTCTAATGTTTCTGTCTTTGCCCTACAGTGGTTATAAACATGATGATGGCTACATGATTTGCTGTGACAAATGCAGTGCATGGCAACACATTGAGTGTGTCGGCATCAAAGGGAACTCTGTACCTGACACCTACCTCTGTGACGAGTGTGATCCCAGACCACTGGATAAGGAACGTGCAAAACAAATACAAGCAAAGAAAAGAGAGGAACCAACAGGTGAGATTTAGATGGTGTTCTTGAGTTTACCTTTTATTGATATTGTTTAAGACATGATGAGACATTATCTTTGATCAATTATGATATCAATATTGTTCAAGACATGATGAACCATCATCAACCTTGATCACTCATGATATCAATATTCTTCAAGATTTATGGTGAACCATCATCAATCTTGATCAATCATGATATCAATATTCTTCGAGATACAGGTACATGTATAATTATGATGAACCATCAACCTTGATCAATCATTATATCAATATTTCTCAAGACATGATGAACCATCAACTTTTATCAATCATGATATCAATGTAATAATACCTATCAAGTTATATCAGTATTGTTCAAGACATGAGATAATTTATTTTTTAGATGACGAAGATGATGATGATGGTGATGTGAGTGACCGAGAGAGTGACAATAGCATGACACCACAAGTGCACTTGGCCACACAGTCCTCTATCAAGGAGAATATTTTGACCAAGGGCAAGAGAAAGAAACGAGAAGTG
>JAOTOK010102731.1:0-14545 GCA_025770025.1 Virgularia gustaviana | reverse complement strand
TCAGAGTCATGTATTTCTGAGTTAACTACGACTTAACTACGCAAAATGTAGTTAAGAGTTTTATACAACCGGCCCCAAAACGTCATATTTCACTCGTAAAATACAGTATATTTTACTCATGTCCATATGATAAATATACCTCTATGTTGGTGTCATTGTTGTGAGTTATATTAAAATGTTTCTCTTAAAATCTGTCTATCTTTCTGACGTCCTAATACTTTTGTGTTTCAGTTGTTTACTTCTCCATCATGTGATGTTTTCACGTATTATTAGCTAGGGTTAATTAAATACGGTGTTTGCTTGTCACTGTGCATGCAATATAATATGATAGATAAGAAACACGTTTCCTCCTGGGACCATGTTGAAAACTGAGGCAAGCGAGAACATATCACTGATTATATCATCTCCTAAGACAACTATCATCGACAAAAATAATTAAAACTGGGAAGAAGAGATATTTAACATGGAACTAAAAAGAAATGGACAATTCTGAATATCTCCAATACATGAACAAACAATTTAGGATATTATAAAATGAAATCGATCAAAATATGACCCGACAATATAAACCTTAGTTGTCGTGTTTGAAATTAAAAGGTTTTATTATTAAAGTAACAATAAATGACCTGGCATGTTTTAATTGTTTATTCGGAAAAAGTCGAAAGAACGAGACTCCACATATGCATACCTAGGTCATACAGCTGTGTGACATTAATCTGTCCGTTTGTAATCGATTGAGCTTACATAGTGGTTATCACGCGATATATATTATATGACACTACTTATGCGCTCGCTTATTCGTATTTAAGAAAGTTCCAGGCGGCTTGGAGTCTCAGATAAGATACTCAAACGCCCTTCCTATGGTACTTCATAACTCCTCTGATACGGAACACTATATTATAATAAGGAGATCGAAGTTTAATTATTATACAATTGGTCAGAGAATCCCAACACTGTGTTGATTTTCTCTGTTTTTACCTTATTGATTTATAATGATCTGAAGCCGATGTATATAAATATAGGTATTTTAATCAGGAAAAGGCCACTAGTTAACGTTTAGTTTTGCTTCACTAGGTTGTTCTGTAAACGATTTAATTCCTCATTAAGGAGGATTCCTCACAGGGAGAGACGGTAGATCACCCTAATCTCAATTTACGCACAATTTTTTAACATTGATGCAGTAATGTGTTTTTAAGCTGTTCTCGCGGAATAATGCTTGTTTTTGCAGTGACAAAGTGATGATGGCCACGTGCCGAGATAATGCGAGTGCAGCTTGGGAATGGGAAGATTCGTGAAAGATTCATTGAGCGAAATCTGGCTGAATTAGTGTGTACGTGTGAGAGGTGGGACCTTGAACTTGGCTTTGTGTTGTGTTATATAGGGGCGGTAATTCCCGACGGTTGGCGCATGTTTTTGAACATAGCAGAGGTAAAACTGGGACAGTGATAAGACCGACGAGACAGCGCCATGGTGTGAGAAATTGATGGACTAGTTAGTACATAAATCAGTTGCTATGTCGTCTTACTTCTAATTGGGCTGTGGTGTGTACCTGTAGGCTGGTAAAAACCGGCTGGTAAATATGCCAGTTATTAATCCGAGGTGCCGAAGGCTCTTATATTATTGTTGAGAAGGTTACTAACAATGTTTTAGAAATTTCAAATACTTCCATACGAATTTTCCCAAGATTTTCGGACAAATTTAATTTCATTATTTATTCAAGGTCAATAAGTTAGTTATATACCGCGGTACATCAAAGTAAATCGACTCAACTATAAAGGTATAGTTCCAGAAAGCATGCTGAGTCCATTGATTATAAATCTACTAGTTAATTTTTTGACAAGTATGACTGGAAAAGGGAAAACACGGATATGCCTTTATCTCAAAAACGTCAACGTGGTGTGTTTTTTTATAATAATCATGCATTACATATCATTTCCATGCTCGTTTCAAGGACCCCCTATATGACTTTTATATAGTTCAGAAGTACATGTTTCTAATTCAATATTCCAATATTGGTATCTCTGTATGAACGGTGTCTCTGAATAATGAACTAAGGTTGTGATAGTGCTGTATATTTAGCGAAACTCGAGGCATAAAGTAATATTCATCACGTTCACCGACGTAAATAATTGTTTTAGTATAAATGTCTTGAGAATCTGTTTTCAATGCTCGAGCTTAAAAATAGCCAACTTACTTATAGCCACGTGTGTTCTCACGTGTTGGCTTCAAATATTCCAAATGATCATGTAATTGTGATTGAAAGGAGAAAAATATCGTCTCAAATAACTTGTTCTGGCAAGATTATGCATAGTGTTTCATATTTCTGACTAGCTCAATGTAAATAGACCGTAAAGTTTAATAATCAAAATTTTATCTTAGTTTAAAAATAAAAATCCGTATGGGGAATTTATATGGAAGAAAATAGATCTCGACTTACATAAGATTCGTCTTTTATAGGACACACTTCGCGTCAAGAGGTTGAATGTATAGATGTGATAAAAAACGAACTTGATTTGATTTACGAAGGAATATGTTTAAAATCATGCAACCTTGTCTAAACGAGAAAATCAAAAGTTTAAATTATAGCCGATGGAATTTAGGGAACACATTTGATCACCAATGGACCTTTATAACTGGTTTCCTTTAACTGAAACAATTATAACTGGGGGGGGGGGGTTAAGTCTAGCAGATAGCAAGCTTCTTTTCTTTGGTTCCGTTTAGTGTTAGTCCAAAGTATGTAAACGGATGATGAACAGGAACGATTAAGAAAACAGGATGCTTTAAAATCCTGGCTGACATGAGGACTATAGGGTTTAAAAATGCATGGTCATCATCGGAAAAGGTTAAAAGTCTTTTTAAAGAATTATGAGAATACAACGCATCATTAAGGAAGATTGTAACTCTCTTAATGAAGCAGTATTCAAGCAGGCATCAGATGTAGTAACGTCAACTTAACGACTTAAACTAATGCTCTATACGTGAACATACTGATTATGTGTTGTGTCATATAGTTTTGTCATATAGTTATGCTACGATTATTTGTCTGTTTTATTACAGTTATGAGGAAGAAAAAACAAACGAGGGTTGGACGATAGTAAATGCAGACTCAGGTTCTCCATTTCTTATACTAGCGCCCGAGACTGGTTAATTCACACATTCTTTTTTCACATCTAATAATAGACTGTTCGTTGCTGCGAACTCTCTAAGTATTGTTTAAATCACAAGGATGAGGGAAAGCTACGCAGCATGCTCGTTCTATAATCATGCAACATTTTCTGAGTCGAGAAAACCAAACGACTACTGAACCTGAAAATAGTTATTTCATATGAACAGATAATTTGCGCTAACCTTTTTGGCCTGCTATGAATATAAATCGGTATAAATCAGAGGTACAATTCAGAAAATATCTGTTGTCAAATTGTGGCAGTTTTATATTTGGATCAAGACGGTCCCTTTAGTTGTTACAAGAAATATACTGCGCGGAACGGACTAAACATGGTCTTTTAAAGATAAATTCAGGTGAATCCTTGTCCGTGTAAATTTTGCAATTGGTTTAAACGTGTGAATAGAACGTCGTTTTCGTATTCAGTAACTAGTGTATTTATAGATTGATGGAATGTCATGACATTGAGCTCAATGAGCTGGTAAATCAGTTGCTAGGTTCCCAATAATATAACTATGTTTGCATCCAGCTCAAGCTAGCCAACCATTATACAACGGCTCAAGGGCATCACCTCATCTATCCTATAAACTGTTTATCCATTCAATGTCCGGTATATTTTACCTCAGTATTGTATCTAGTAGGATCGGTCATTGCGAAGATCTGATTAATTTAGATTTGGTTATTATCATTAAAACATAAGATCAGTACATTATACCGCAATCATGCAACCTGGGTGGTACCAATATGCGTCAGCATGTTTTGCATCAGTAAAAGAAATTCATCTTCCCAAAACTTACTTTCATTTCTTTTCATTTTATTCGTCAAAATAATAGAATGTGACAGAAGACAACCATGACAAATTGTCCCGGTAGCTGCATGATTATTCAGTTGGCTGTCTTGCGTGCTGTCTTCACGTGGAGATTAAAAAGTATTTTAGGAAGGAATGATGTGTTATAATTATTAAGACTTCTGTACACACACAGTAAGTTGGCAAAAGGAATAGGAAAAATAATTCGAAGCATATGTTACTAAAGATTGTCAAAGACTCTTCATCAAGTACTGGGTTGTGAAAAGCGATGAATCGTTTCATTGTATAATTACCCATGTGAACATCTCTGTTGCCGTTGAAACCACAACTTGGCTTAGATACAGATACCATGCATATGTTTCTCATCTCTTACAGACTATAGACTGTTGTTCATGCTAGGACAGTGCTTGTTTGTGTAGAGAAAGTACGATTCATTTTTATGGATATCAAACATGTAAGAATTTGTCATATATCCAGAAGGCATGCATTCATTGCTCAAGCCATCGTGTCCTTTCTTTCCATTTCCTAATAAGTTAAAAAGCTTTCGTTTTAGTTAATTGATAACTGATTGATTGATCATCGATCTCTGAAAAACCACTACAATGCTTTATTGTAACAATATTTCGCTCTGATGTAGGTCTTTCGCTTAAAACGTCAACAATTCTCTACATACTGGACAATTTAATATAGTTTTATATTCGACATTCCAATAATCCTACACGGCACCAAAACATTATATTTAGCGACTTTTCAGGTGCGAGCATCACTAAGCGTTACCTATATGGCATTGTTTTAATGTTTTTCAAATTGTATCCACTCTTGTAGCAGTCATATAACCAGTTGCAGCGTTTAGTTTGGGCACATTTAAACTTCGCTTTGAGATCGTAGCGTTTTGGGTGTAATTTGGAGATGCATTTGAAAATAGAAAATTATTGTCAAGTGTATGAGTACAAGAGCACATGCATTTGAACATTTCTGATAATAAATAACACTTCTCTTCAGACCAATACTGCGCCCTTGTACTTGCTTATAGCATTACCTCAAATAACAGTCCGACCCTTTATATTTTATTTTGTACTTTACACCTGCCTGTAAAAAGTTAGATAAGATCGGTGACCACACGAGATCACGCCAGACATCACGCCACAAAAACATCACGTTTTAATACTGTAATGCTTTAATTACGTAAATTTTCCTGTAATCATCATTAAACAAAACAAGGTCAGGCACAAAAATGTGTTGCTAAAATTAAACAGAGACGTTCGTGACCAAAATAGACGCAAGCTTTCCTTCGGGAGAAGATCGCAAGCGGCTTCGTGTGATATATGTCACACTGCATAGTATGTGCTTAGTGATGATAGCTTGGCCTAACGACCCGAGGCCTGCTAGTTCGAAATCTCCAGTTTCAACTGATTTGCATCTGACAGCAATTGATATATCTACCTGCACTTCCAAGAACACGAGCTTTCGTCTTTGGTTAGAGGAGAACATGACATTAGCTTAATAAATCTGCTAGCTAATTTTGCTGTTTGTGGCCTCCATCACGATACCTGGCGTATAAACGGGTGAATTTAACCCTTCCCTATACGGAACACCTATACCTATTCTTATAACCTAACATCTAAACTAAGCCCTAACTCCAATCACTATTTACTTCAACTAATTGAAGAAGACATTCAGTCTGTGATTCAAATTCCGAAGCGGTGGAAATAATGTGTGCAAACATTTCTCAAAAGAAAAAGGGAGCAGATAATTGTACGATACGTGCACATGCGCAAATGTGAATTTCTTTTCCCACAACAGTTTCTGTGTTATGCATTTGTTAAGAGTAAAATGGCAATCGAGCGACCGAAAGATGCACCTACAAAGGTTAGAGGCGTGTAGCATGTGACTAAAAATTAGAAGTGCTCTCAATTTAAATTAAAAAACAGAAGTGCTCTCAAAAACATGTAGTGGATTTAAAAATAACAGCATTGATGTTCACTAATAGTTGTTGTGTATTGTATATGTATATATTTATTTTAAGTTGAGGTGGCGTACCACGCATAGGACCCAGAGTCCCGTTTGTATGTCCACCTATTGATGCTTTTTTATTTTGCCAATGAAAACTCTATAAAACTAATAGTGCTATAAATCATTAATATTACAGGGGTTAGTTGTTTATTACTTGTATGTTCACTCGTGATATTCCTATGTAGCTATCATGCAGTGTGTTTTTAGTCTTGATCACCTTAATTGACGTTGCTTACCTACGTTTCAATGTTGTTTATCAGTACACGTCTTGCAAATCATCCCATATGCCCTAAGGGCCTAACGGCCTCTGGCACGTGTCAACAATAGTACTTGCGCAATCATTCACGCGACAGCTGTAACGACCTTAAAACGGACCTCCCAATCACCAAGGTTCCACTCTCGAAATGCAAGAATCTTGTTTGAAAGCAAACATTATCATTTAAGTCGTTTGTTTTAAAATTGATTTTGTTAACTTTTTCAAGTTTTCTTGAAAACATTTGCGCACGATAGAAAGTGCATATTAATCACCTCTTAATGTAAATACCTCTAAGATTTTGGTATTAAAATAAGAGCTCTTTAATCTCGTTTTAGTGGAAACATTTTCATCTACTTAATGTGGGTGTGATTTTTGCTAAACTCCTTGAAATATGGACGCGTGATTGTCGCCTTAAAAGGACTCTCTTGCCAAATTCCAAGCAATTTCACATTACCTCCTGCATGTAACTGGCAAGCAATGGTTTGCAAAACAAGAGACACCTACATAGGTGCATAGCTTAGGAATTGAACATTTTTACAATATTTTTTGGTAGATATTTGCTATTATCATGGCGGAAGGGAAAAGCTAACTGTTAAATTCTGCTTGAATTTGTTTGGAGAAGCTAAAACTTAAATTCGGTGCTTTTTGTTTTGAAATAGAAATGCGTAGTTGGTTGGATGGTACCAAATGTTGTTAACTTAATCAGTTGAAACGTTGGTTCATATGTGTAAAAAATCGAGGAAGAATTATTTTATCTTGAAAGAAGATTCATATTGTCTTGCTTAATAAACTAGGTAAATAAGGACAGTTTTCTTGACCGAAAATGTTAAACAATCACACACGTAAACAATGACTAGATTGTTTACTGTTTACAAAGAAGCAGTGTTTGCTGTAATGTTGCCATTGGTAGTGATGTATGACCACAAAAATATTATTTATGTTCATTACGACAGAAGTGATATGTTGATAAACTGTAAAGAAAACCATCAGAAAATCATTCTTGATCTTTGACCAGTGCCTTTTGTCTGTTTTTAAAATGTTTGGTGAACAGAGTACATATTACTTTTTGTTAACCCAGAGGGTCCACATTGACGAGTAAAATGGTTTGGTATTAGACAGGGTAATTAAATATATCTTCATATATTTTATTCTGACTAACGCCAGACGATTTTACTTGGGTTTTAAAGGGTTAAGTAACCCAACCTCTTTAAAGATGATGTAATTCTATTCGCATGCATGTCCCGCCCAAGCATTGATTGTCTGTTAATGGGGTACCTCTCTAGGCTTGGTCATACGCTATGTGGACCGGTCTAGTGCACGTGGTTACCAAATTGCAATTACAATGAAAATAAACACGAATTGAATCTTAATGGTGAATAGTCACGCGAGAAACAGAAATCATCTCCCTTTGCGTTGTTTACGATCCTGTAAAACTATTGTTGACCCCCTTTCCACCTTGCCTTGAATGCCCTTTCATGATTGCTTGCTGAATGACGTGTACATGATGCAGGCAGCCCCAGGCACTCAAAGAATCTCCCTGTATAATCTTCTTAGACGACTGTGACAATTTGTTATTGATGCAAGTTTTTCTTCCCACGCCACTTCCTCATTCGCTAAACACGAATAGTTCACATTTCAACGGAATCATTCAACATCTATCTGTTCTTAGGGTTTGTCAACCTCTCTCGTGATGTCCATTCTTTAACTAAAAACGCAACAATTCAGGTTTATCAACCATTGCGTGTTTTCGAAATCCTTTAGTCCATTTAACGACATTTTGATACCAGTTGTAATCTTCTTGTAATCCTATTTCCCTCAATTTCATGCAAACTTGCCCCACTTAAGAATTTACTAATATTTTTTATGAAATATTAATGTCTTGGGTTTCAAGGTCCCAAACTGAACACAATGAATGCTTTTATTTTTAAGTTTATGAAGTTCAGTTCCCTTAAAAGCCGTACGATCTGTATGTCTGACAAAGTAAAGAATTTGTTGCTTAATTTTGGATCGAATTTTTTTGTAGCTAATTGTCTTAATTATCTGAAAGTTCTCTTGCAATTTTACAATTTTTTTTTGTTTGGTTGCTTTGTTATTGTTACAACGAACTTTTAATTGCATGGATGTGTCTGAAAATGATTCAAGATGGCAGCGAAACATCGTTCGAAAATAAATGCTTTGTTTTCACAAAATATTTTCACTTGTTTGTTATTTTATAACTAGCCTGGGTAGCAAGCGTATGACTGCGTATCCGTGTGTTTTTTATTCCGTGCAGAGTTCCTTGAAGAGAGAAGTTGAAGTCGATAGTGAAATTTACTACATGCAGTAGTCTTTAGCAGCTGGCGCAGGAACAGTAGAAAAATTTAAGATCTGACATTGGAGATATGTATAAATATACAATACATCATTCCTGCTTTTGACGAAATTTTTATTCAATCAAACCACACACAATAGTCAGAAAGGTCGTATTGCGAGGGGAAATTGCGTACTACACATTTCGAGAAATTTGAGCAAGGCTGTATTTTTCACATTTTAGCAACCATACGTTAAAATTTTGCTAAATCTGGAGTGGTCTTTCTAACCATATTTCCCTAATTCTCCTTGCTTGATTTAAGATATAAAAGTAGCCATCAAGCTGCACTGTACGTTTTTATCTTAAAAAAGTTAAATCGTGTTTTGTTTCCTTGGTTTGCTCTCAACACATGAAATGAACACTTAATTAATTGCTTTTCATCGTTCATTACGAAATTCCGGGTCTTACGAGCAAAAATGTTGTACTAAAATTAGCCACTTAGCTGTTTTCTCGCTATAACTGTTTTCCAAGCTGGCGGTAAAACTAGTGCAATGCTCGCTATGCAGTGTTATGCATGGCCTTGTTAGTGAGAAAGGAAACGAACGGTTATGTCTTTCACTTTTGGTTCATATATGGCACCTGCGCTTATTTAATTGAATGCCGACCGTTGCAGGTTAATGAGCTTGGCAGAGCCGTGCATGGACAGTTCTTTCTGGTTTCTCTGTCAATTGAGGCCACCATGCATACACAAGCGCCTTCATTCGGAATAAAGAACTTAAGCTTCACGTAGCTATGTGGTTAAGTGTCTGCCATTAACCTATCAACATCAATTTTGGAATTTTTTCTTTATCGACTTTATTTTAAAGATCCGTATCCACATTGCTTACGACACTGCAATCTGGTGATTAATATGCATTACCAAATACTCGACAAAGATTGATATTTGAGCTGTGTCGAGTTTACATTGCACGACTATGAACATGTCTAGCCGTACAAACAAGAAAGGTAAACAATTGGTGACATAAATCAAATGTCAAGTCACGTTTGTAGAATTATTAAAATGGTTCCAATCAAACTGAACGATTTACGATCGATAGATGTAAAATTATTGCAGTGTTTACAATCATGGTGTGTTTCTCATACTGTACATATACATATGACGGAACATCTCAGAGTTATATCTCTGATAAGTCAAGTGCTTGGACTTTACCGTAGCTTAAGCATTATAATGGAAAGTTTTTCTTTTTCCTGATATACATGAACACCAGACTGGATCCCGTGGTATCAACTTTCTACTTCCTATTTCCCAACCGTTTCTGGACAATATCACTCCCCATGGGAACAGATTTGGTTGTTCTTGTCTGTGAGTTGAAAGAGTGAGGCGTATTCAGATCGGGTCAAACTTCCCTGATTGTAAATATAATGCAAATCCGTGACATCACAACCATTAGGAAGTTCTTGTACTAATTTTGACATGACCTTGCCCGACATTGAGATTTTATTTTGTATAGAATCACGCAATTTTACTTGTCAAAGGGTGAGTCGGGGTTAAAAGGATTTCCACAACTCTTCTCACCTGTAGTCCACTATTTTACCACCAAGTGATGATTGTAAGCTTTTCTCGACACAAATACATCACGTTCAGCGTTTTATGTACTGAATCTAGTACAAATCCGTGACGAGTGAACAACCACATTTGACCTTTATTATATGGTGCGCAATTTATGCTAAATACGGATTGTTAGATGGATCCATTAAGATGTTTGCTCTCAGTAAACGTACGCCACCAAAACATTTTTGTGCAGCAAAGCATCTTTCTTTTCAGTTTCCGCGTGCTTCAAATTCAGTCGTTTTATTATCCAGCTCTTTCACTTTTTGTACTCTAAGGCTGGGATAACCCCAGATAACGTTACTCATAAGGCGTTAAATTGTAGGACATTTCTAACCACTAAATCCGCAGTATGCTGAGTGTTGGCGATGAAAGTTTAGAATTTTATTGCGATGTTGTTAGCGAGTTAGACTGTTAGTATAACATAGACGTGGAGGAGTTATAGCGATTGTCGTATGAAACTTCTCTTCTCTCTAGGAAGAATACGTTTCACTACCAAAATGGATACCAATATGCCACAAGTTTTTCTGTGATTGGCCAATAAGAATGGATTTGATCAATCATGGAAAAATGTTCGTAATAGTTTTGGTATTTGTACTGAAATCTATTCTCAACAGTAACTAAGAAATAGTGAATCAATGTCATTCTATGGGGCAGCACAAGTCACAATCTAGCTGTAGGCTAAATGTATAGCATTCACGCTTTCTGTCATATTGCACGGGTTAACTTGAACGTGCAGTTTGGCAACGCCGTAGCATCGTCGACATTGTTGAATTTCCTCATCAACGTTAAACTATTTAAATTTCCTTAACATTAAGCAAGTATTAACTGACGACCGACAAACGCTTATCCATAAATGAGAGCATATGTTGTCTCAGAATAGATCGAACTATCATGTCCTTATTCCATACATAATTGCCTTGAAGATATCTTGAAAACCGTGCAGCATGCATGCTTGCATTGTACAGAGAAAGGCGGAACCATAAATAGTATACATATAATAAGCAAAATAATGAGAAGACGACAAACTGGTCAGACTCATGAATAATGAGGTTATCCGAAAGTCTTTTATAGAATAATCAGTTAGACTTACGTGGTGTTTGTAGACTGAAATATACAAACCAAGGCGATATTTAACCCAAGTATTTTATAATTTTGTGAAGATTATTTAATATGATGGAGGAGCAATTCTGGTTTCATGGTTACATTACTTTATTTTAACATATATTAATATGAGTCCCAAAAGGACGAAACGATTCCGTCTGTAGTCACATATAAATGTATAAGCTTGACTCAAATTCCATACTATAGCTATCAGTATGATTCTTAACAAACCTACTTAAACCTACTCTATTCTTCAAAACAAAGAAAAGTATTAAAAATTTCGTAACTCATTATTGTAATTTATTGTTATTTTTAATTGATGACAATAATATGATAACATATAATTCGACATTATTATATTGTAAAACACAAGTAGGGTCAGAGTGTTCGAGAAGTGATTTCTAAATGCCGAGACAAGCTAGTCAGTGAAAAGCCTCGGGTGCGCCTCGTATTTTCAACCAGCTTGTCTGAATTCAGAAATCACTTCTCGAACACTTTTATATGTTTTACATATTACTTAAACTGTATATGAAATACGACGTTCTCGTATCATCGTGGTACGATATTCTGAAGACCTTTACAAGTCGAGATGGTCACGCTCATCATGGCGGCATTGCTTTATGCAGCCTTGCAAAATCAAGTTTATAGTTTGGTTGTTTTGACACAAATGCAGTATCGGGTTTCGTTTGGTTTTGATATAGGTTGTGGGTGGGCAGCTTCTCATTGCAACATTCTCTGACATGCAAAGTCAAACACACCTCAACCTAAGAAATTTTAGAGTACCTTTTCATTTGGGGTGGTGTACCACCACGTGACGTCTCATCACTCGCTTGCAACACGTGAGGTGTGAAGTACAAATATATTTGACTGGTTAAATACTGAACAAAATCTGTTTACGTCTAATTTCACTACGGACTGGTGTAAATAGACTGCGAAAACTAAAAAAATATAAAAAATAAAAAAGGCGCCTTAGGTCCCTCCCATGCAACTCGATTAAGTAATGCAGTGGAATTTTAATAACACACCCAAAACGAAACTTCATGATATCCAGTTGACAAGTCGCAGCTCAAATCTTTTCGCTTTGAACTCAGTCTAAAATTTTGTAAGAATCGCTTTGTCACTGCAGCATAGCAAGTCGCTTCTCAGGAGGTTTTTTTTTACAACAATCGGTTTCAAGTTAGTTGCTGGAAAGTTTTCCTACCAACTTTGTTTGTTTCGGATTAGACATCCGTGTTTTGGTTGCTTGGTGTGGTTTGCTTGTATTAGGTGGTTTAGGAAAACGCATCGGACATCATTAGCCGGGCTGGACTGGCAAATATCGAGGATAATGTGACCACAGGTTGACCTGTGTGGATAGCTAACATGTAAAATAGGTTTAGGGGCATTACGAACATTTTTACATGAAAAGTTTAGAAATAGTAGTTTCCCGCGGAAGCTTTCGAAAATGGTGGTTTGTCCAAAAATTCCTGGAAGCCATCTAGAAAAGCTGAAAGAAAATCTGATTAAACACCGGAATCAGGAAAAATATACTTAATATTCACGACTGTGAGTCGAGTAACTAAGCCGCACGCCTAAGTTTGCTATGAAGCTAGTTTTTAAAAAACGAATGTGTTATTATTTATCATAGATGAAGGAATATTTTATCAGGATTAAAACAAATAATGACAACCGAGTGTTCTAGATGCGAAGAACACGCGAGTGTCATAAATGAATTTAAATTATATTAATCTTATAAGTTGACTGACGAAGACATTTCTAGAATCAACTTCGTCTTAAGTTTAATTAATTTATATTTAATATATTTGTCGTTTCTGTAAGAAGTATTAATTTTGCAGAGAATTTAACTTTTCTTAATCTAAAGTTTCTCTGCTAGTTTTAATATTCATGGTGTTAAGCAAAGTGAAATATGATAAAACAGAGATCTTATCGAAAACTTGAAACTCCTTCGATGTTTTTTGAATTGAGCATCTTAAATAATCATTTAAAGCTTTGAAACTCTGGAAGTTGCTAAGAATGCTTAAAAGTACTTATATATATATATGTTAAATTTGCATGGTTAAACTTTTTGAGCATGCCCAAACTACCCCTAATTATCTTCTGTAAATTTGAGTATTCTCTGATGCCTTATATTTCTTCCAAAACGTCGTTGAAAGTATTTGAGATCATGCGCTTGAATTTTACTGCATGCTCCTCCATTTCCGATATATGAACCTTAGCTGCTAAACTTTGCCCACAATGCGTCCTCATCTCTGTTAAGCAAAACCAGATGAAGTAAAGTATAATAAATAATATATTATTTAATATGTACTGTAATTCATTTTGCTTAAGGGGTATGCGGCCTCTCAACTCCTATTTACCAAAGCTATTCAATGAATGTTCCTAGTCGTGTTTGGAATATTTCCACAACGTAGTTCCAATGAGTGCCAAGATTGACGTCATCATTTTGACAAGGTGACAGTTGTCCCATCTGCCAACGCAAGCTAAGCCTTCTCTCGATATATGATTAAGGGTTAAGGCTGTGTCAACTTTGTCGTTGTAATCGTTCGTTTTTTCATCGTGTATAATACAACAGTAACTGCATGTTTAAATAATTTACACCTGAAGTGTTAGGAGGATCACGCCACGTGCAGCAAACACCCAACGAAATTTAATTAAAGGATTTCACCTGTATCTCATCGTCAGGAATTAGAAGCGCGCGCAAAAATCGTGAGCAATGTCAGTTAATTAGAATAATCTGCGCAAATCCTACCTAAATTTGTTCGCTACATCATTCTTTTTTGAGCCTGCAAGTAATCTTTACAAAATGATTGACCGTTCTGTATGGCTGTATGCGGACAGCCACACGAGTGTTTTGCACGAATAGCAACTTGGTCCACACTGGTACAGAAAAAGACGGGAATCTTGCTGTAAATTAGCTATCAAACTCATATAATTGTCCAAAATTGCATTCGAAGCGTACATATTAAAAGCTCTATCAAATACATTAATAATGCATGCGATAAAAGACAAATGTAATGTACTTGCACATGTTTAATAAGTGTCGGTGATACAGAACTGTCAACTGTCTTCTTATGCATAAACTTTAACCCTTTAGGGTCCAAAAGGGTCCATATTGACGAGTAAAATCTATGAAGACCTTGTTAATCCTCAAAGGGTCATAAACAGATAGTTTTTAGCCCTTTATAGTCCGGGGGGGCACATTAGCGTTAGCCAGAATAAAATCTGTAAAGATCCTGTTAATCCCCAAAGGGTTAAACAGATAGTTTTTAGCCCTTTATAGTCCGGGGGGGCACATTGGCGTT